>QANT01007072.1:0-7500 GCA_003254885.1 Purshia tridentata | reverse complement strand
GAAATGAAGTATGATGGTGTACACTGTACTTTTATACAAAATGATCGAAATCTTGAAGTAGACCACATTTTGGCATTGCAGTCCCAAAATATTATTGGTGGTCACCTAACCTTTACCAATAAAATATGAGATGCAGACAGCCCTACTAGGATTTTTGTTTACCGTAAATGTATTCGATATTATTCAAATAAAGTAATCCTTCTAAATTATAAATAAAATGAAACATTAAAAATCTAAATTATAAATAAAATGAAACATTAAAAATGGAAGACATCAGTTAAAGGATAGAAAGTGCAACAAATACGTAATAGGTCAAAAGAGACAAGTGAAGTGGAAAACCAACCACAAAAAGACAGAAGATGACCTTTGTCAGTATATTCAATCATATGTTCAGGTTTGGTAGAATCGAATGGCAGCTCCAGTGACAATCAATAGTTTATATCAGTTATAGAATTAAGGCAGTTAATGCATTGATCAAAATGTTGTTATTTATATTTTGGACAGCTCAGCAGTAGATTATGTAGTTGTTCTAGCTGTAGAAATTCCTTGTCCTCTAGTAGCTTCTTTGATTCGCTGAATATATGCATCGGATAGTCATATTTAACAGTTTAACTTTAACACTTCTTAAAGAGGTTGATGAAGTTGAACAATGACTTGAAGAAATAATTTAGTAATAATTTTGAGGGCTTTTATGGAATATGTGAGTGCATAAATATTGATGAAAGGGTGTGTGTGTGTGTGTGTGTGTATAGATGGAAGAATGTATAGCGAAAGTATATAGAATGTGGAAAGATTAGTGTGGAGGCAATTGTGTGGGGGTTGGCAAGAGACATAAGCATTTGAAGGATCACATGGCTCTGTCTTTCATCTCATTCTCAACAACTTAGTAGTTATTAGTTTGTATCTTTTTTGGAGAACATTATGCCTAACAATATTTTCAGGACAACCTACAAAGGAACCTTAGCTGTGGTAGGAAAAGCCTCTTGGTTATTGAAGTGGCTGACTTCCTTAGAATACTGGATAGGCTTCAGACATATATGTCTATAATTTCTTGACATGGACAAGTCAGTACTCTTTAAACATGTCATTATATGCTTGTTCGATATGTAAGTAGTAACCACATAATTATTAATTAGTACAATTTGGTGAATTGAGTTCATGAGAACAAAGACAAGTGCATTGAAAGGAGGTAGGGAATGATGTTTCAACATAACAATACAATTTGGTGATTTGCATGTGAAACTTCTTGATTTCTTGATTTATGTGAGTAGGAAGACAAACCCATGTGGTTTCTTGATTTATCACAAGCTGCTGTCCCTGATGCCCTCAAAGTGCCTCTTCACCACTCATTTCATGCAGCAGATGATTTTCCACATAACCTTTCATCTATATATACACACATGATCAAGCTCATTACCAACTCAAGTCTTCTCCTTGCCAACCATCAAAATAAGCTTTCTCTGTTTCCCAAGTCCTTTTTCTTATTCTAATTCCACTTGGAGAAATAAAACCATGGGTTTCCGGTGCATAGAAACAAAAGAATTTACAACTCTTCACAAATCTATAACCACAAAATCACAACTCATTCAAGCAAGACTTGAGATCAACGAAGATTTCTTCTCTACAAGGAATTGTTAATCCACCCAACAAAGAATTTACCTTTCTTGATATTCTGTAAATTTAATAACTTATCTGACGTGGGACTAACCATTTCATCCACAGTACAATTCCTAACACTACTAGATCCGGAAGACTAGATATTAGGCCTTAAATGGCTATCTGCAGAATTTATAACACAGATATATATGGGTGAAACTTGAAAGAAATTTTCTGCTTCTTAATTCATGTATTACTTAGATATTGGACACACAGACCATTAAGGATATTAACAACAGATCATTGAAATAGTCAAGAACACACATAACTATAGACCAAAATACATATTATGTCATTACAAAAATGTTAATTTAGCACTAATTAACCTATTCTTAGGCTTGAAAATTTATCTATAATGACAGCTTCAATAGCTCTAATGCGCTATTAATACCAATAGGGTATATATGACTGTATCTGCATAAATTTGACTGGGAAAGGATTCCCTTATCATTGATTTTTGAGACTCGAATCTCAAATTTTGGTCTACTTCAAGGTCCCATTTATAAAATACAGAGTAAGCCATATTATACTTCATATCTTGTAAAATTATGTGCATGTGATTAATTATATAATAGAGCTACAAGAATATAATGAAAAATAAGACAAATGGATGAGGATTTGAAATATATTAAATATATTCACAACAAAGAAGTCTACAAGAAGTTAAAAGACAAGAATTTGACTCTTTGATTTCAA
This sequence comes from Purshia tridentata, assembly GCA_003254885.1. Taxonomy (NCBI): domain Eukaryota; kingdom Viridiplantae; phylum Streptophyta; class Magnoliopsida; order Rosales; family Rosaceae; genus Purshia; species Purshia tridentata. The sequence continues at coordinate 5,148 of QANT01007072.1, read as the reverse complement.
AATTGGAGTCATGTTTTTGGACCAATGGGCAAATGGAGTCATTTGTCAGCTTCATAAATTAGGTAGGTTTCTGCACAGCCCACAAGCAGAAGGTTTCCCTTCACCATAAGATGTGGGTTGATTCAGTGGATGATCAGTCATAGCCTCTTCTTCATCCTGAATACTCAGTTCAGTGAGTTATGAAATGAGCATGCTTTGGATATGAATTTGGATCCAAGATTCACCTCAGCGTGCACTCATTCACTTAAGTGGGAAGTGAGATCTAGGAAGTTGTGTTCATTGCAGGGGATTGTGATACCACCCATGGGATGATCATACCCAAATTCTTCTTCAGCTTGACTCAGCAAATCAAGGAATAACGGCTCATTCAAATATGATACTGGAATCACAAATCGCTTCTTCTTGTTCTCCCCAACATACACTGCAAAATGGCCTTTGGGAATATCTAATCTCTTTGAAGCAGATAGAGATCGAATAAGACTTCTCTTGGCGTTAATGATTCCAGGCAACCGGAATCCCATAGTTAATTTTTATATTCTTTCAAGTGGAAATTAGAATGAATTCAAAGGACTTGGGAAATAGAGAAAGCTTAAGTTGATGCTTGGTAAGGAGAGACTTGAGTTGCTCATGAAACCTGGGTGTGTGTATATATAGATGAAGGAGTATGTGGAAAATCATCCATTACATCAATGTGTGGTGAACAATCACAATGGCCTAACTCATCCCTGCTTGTAGGAAATCACATGGATTTGTCTTCCAACTCACGTAACTCATTCTTGTGTAGAAACAGCACTCCCTACCTACTTTCAATTGCAGACAACAAAGGGACCACCAGATGGGAAATTTCTACATGCCTTTTTTTTTTTTTTGGCCATGAAATTTCTACATATCTAAAAGTATATAAAGAATTGAATGTTATTTCTCCATATCTAGATGGCATATGATATATAATATGGCCTAGTTCATTGTCGCCTAGAAATATATATTTATAGAAATGCATATATGTCCAAGCCTGTCCTCCATTTAAAGAGGTCAGCCACTTAATGAACTAGAGGCTTTTCCAATCCACAGCTCCTAGATTTTAGGTGGGGTTCTTTGTAGATTGGTGTCACAAAATTTGTTGGACATAATGTTTTGCAACAAATACACAGCCTGAATCACTACAGAGTTCTCAACAATGAGTTGGATTAAGACAGAGCCATGTGATCCTTCAAATGCTTGTCTCTAATCAATTCTCCACATCCATGAAATTTCCCTACACAACCTTTCATTCACATATATAGCATCCATTCAAATCTGGGCCCATTATGAAATGGCCGTAGCACCAGCAATTCTTGTTTGTTAACCAGCACCAATTATATCAGTGTTGGGTAGGGTCATAACATATGTATTCTGCTGGTACTTCTCTTCATTGACAATGAGATTCAAGACTATTAATTAGTCCACAAAATTATTGAACGAGTACTACAACAAAGGATAGTAGCCAAGCAGTGGTTAATTAGTCCCTACTTGAAAGGAGGTAGGGAATGCTGAGAAAGGTGTTCAAGGCTTCGTGCTCCGGCGTTTGGGGGGTCGCCCGACCCCTACCTCCCAATTAACGTCGGTTTGCCACTGGGTGGAGGTCGCTATGGTGTGAAACCTTTGATATGTAGGGTCTATAAAGAAAATAAAAAAATGATAAAAGACCTCTATAATAAAATAACCCAAAAGTGTTGAGCTCTGAAAAGTTCCACCTATTATCTTTAAAATGTTAACAAAACCCACACTATAAGCGTTTCTTCATTTTCACCATCCCGCTCTGTGTTTTGGTATTGTATATTTTTGAATATGCATTGGTATATATTAGAGAATTCGCATAGAAGTATTAGTTTTGGAATTTTCAAGTAGTGTTTGTTTCGGCCCCCTTAGGTAAGCGCCAAATGACAAACTTTTAAATCTGCATGGTAGTGTATGTTAATGTGCATAATATATAGTATCTATTTTGGAATATGCATATGAGTGTTTGTTTCAATACATTGAGAGGCGCTCAGCTCATTAAAAGTGGGCCGGATTAGAATTCCTTTTCATCTTTGGGATTGTTCTTTTGAGCTAAAAAAAAAAAAAACCCGATTATTAAAGGGAAAAACTCTCACAAAAAAAGAAGGTAATTTGGTAAACTTTAATGTGTTAAATAATTGTTTTTGACCTAAGACTTATAAAATTCAAACCACAATTGATTATTTCCTTAAAAAAAAATATTGCCTATGACCTTTTCCTAAAAAGAAATATTGCATATGACCTTTTCCTAAAATGAAACATGCATGCATGGCTTATTCGCTCCATCGTATAATCCTTGCATATATATGCAATGGTCGAATTGCATTTTCCATTATCTTTTGACACTTCGAAATTAGTGTTGCAAGATATTATCACTCTTTTTGGGGCCTTCCAACCATGAGCAACATACTTGCAAGCCTTTTGATATTTTGTATTATTGTATCCCCAAATTTTAGTGTTGGATATGACCAAACAAAATTCAATGTGCTTGAATATGGTGCTGCTGGAGATGGCCAAAGTGATGATTCTGGAGTATGTTTGTCATTTAATTTCTTACTTTTCATGTGTAGATTATTTCATTAATTTTTGTGTTTGTTGGTTTATTCTTCTTTTATTTTTTTTCTGATGTCGAGAAATGGGTGTCGAACTTAGGATTTCTTTCAATATTAAAAAGAGATATACTACAAAATCAATAACTCGTTGCTGTGTATATATATTTTTTTTGGTTTATTCAGTTGTTTACTCTCTTGCTGTGTTTCAGTTGTATTTGATTGTTTAGTTGATTGTATTTGTTAGAACGGGTGCCTAGTTTGGCTTTCTATTAAAATCCTTTTCACTTTGGTCAAAAAAAAATCAATAACGTGTTGGTCTTTAATGACTTTATAATTCCTTTATTAATCGTTAATTAATTTTTTAACTGTATTAATTTGTTGAAGGCCTTCTTGAAAACATGGAATGCCTTATGTAAAGCAACTGAATATTATAATAACGGGACACCAACGCTTGTAATCCCTGGGCAGAAAACATTCCTTTTGCAACCTACAAAATTCTCAGGTCCTTGCAAATCCAACTCTGTCCATGTTGAGGTAAGAAAAAATTGGAATCAAATTATGAGAGGTGTGTTTTTTTTTTTTTTGTGTACGTGTGTTCATGTATGATGCTAATTAATTATGTATTATATTTGCTTAATTAAATTGTTGATCGAGTTTGAGTTGAGACAGATTCTAGGGAAAATTGTGGCACCAAACACTACGGATGCATGGGAAAAGTGTGAATCAGAATGCTGGCTATTTTTTTCAGAGGTGACCAATCTCATCATCAATGGAACTGGAGAAATTGATGGGAAAGGTTCACCTTGGTGGAGCAAAGCTGGCCAACTTAACCATATTATCAATGTAAATTATTGTGTACATTTGCATTAATTGACATTTGAGTCGTTCTACATTGAAACTTAAAAGTAAAAGTTATTCGAGTTGCTTAAGTCTAACATTAAATTTGTCACTTATTTGCAGGTTAACCAAGTGAAATGCCAACGACCGAAGGTTAGCTCCATCTATAGAAATTGTCACTACAAAATATAAGGTTATTAGTCACATCGAAATATATATGTCACTGAAAGTATAAATTTTGTGACTGAATTAATTAGCTATGACGACGTTGATGCTAAAAACTAAAAGGCTTTAAGCTTGAGTGACAGCCACCATGCTACTTAGTCACAGCAAAACAAGAGGCTGTGGTGGTAAAAATATATATTAGTTATATTTAGAACTAATCAAGTATTAAATATAACATTACTCACATGAACTTTTTCACGTGACTAAAGACCTCAATCTATATTAATTAATTGTTGGAGAAGTTTTTTTATTTGACTGTAACATCATATGGCAGTACCTGGGATCAATTTCATTATAATTAATTATAATGAATTATAACATTTGTTTAATTATATTAAAAATCAAATCTTAAACAATACTTTTTTTTGGGCCAAGTAATCTTAAACAATACTTTAAAAATTGTACATGTGTTATAATTCAGATGACAGTCCAAGTTTATTGTGGGGTGGGCCCGCTACTTTAGAAAATAAAGTTTATTTTCTTACTGCATTATGGGGAATTGTTTCAGGCTCTGCACTTCTCCATATGTGATAATCTTCAATTAAGTGGTCTTAAACATGTTGACAGCCCAAAAGCACATATTAGTATAAACAAATGCAACAACGTTACTGTCTCCTATCTTCATATTAGTGCTCCTGAAGATAGTCCTAACACAGATGGAATTGACATCTCTGAATCAAGCCTTGTCAATATCCATGACTCTGTAATTGGAACAGGTAATCCATATATCAATCTATACATTCATTTTCTTTCACTTGTTAAGTTGTTATATACAATTAATCACATACTAGTTTTTGTGGCATTTTTTATTATGATAGGTGATGATTGTATTGCTATTAATAGTGGCTCATCTGATATCAATATCACCAACATTGCATGCGGACCAGGTCATGGAATTAGGTTCGTACTTGCATTAAAATCCAGTACTTATTTCTTCATACATAATTAATATATGTGTGGTTAACTTTTAACTTCTCCATACCTGCATATATACAGTGTGGGAAGCTTAGGTAAAGATGGAGCTTATGCCACAGCAGAAGAGGTACATGTGCGAAATTGTAGTTTCAATGGTACACAAAATGGTGCTAGAATTAAGACATGGCAGGTAATAACATTAATTAGTTGTTAAAGATTTTTGTTGGATTTTATTTTTAATTTTATTTAGTTAGATGGTGCATGCCTCTCTATGATATATACTAGATTCTTGGTACGTACTCTGCACATGCAAATGTAATTTTGTTTAATTATTTAGTATTATTTATTTTTTAACTAATTATTTTAAAAAATTTTGAAAACCTTATTACTCCCCACTCTCTCCACCTAATAAGGTGGTGAAGTGTTTTTGTTTTTATTTCTTTTTTTTTAATGGCTTAATTTTACATTTGTACTCTTAATTTTATTAAGTTAGTTTAATTTAACTCTTTAGTCTAGTTAAAGGTTATTTAGGAAAATCATAATTTGGTGAAACCTGTAATACCAAACCTCTCTCCTGACATTA
>QANT01007069.1:0-81678 GCA_003254885.1 Purshia tridentata | reverse complement strand
TGATATTTAAAATGAGACCTAGAAAATGAATGATTTACTTTATAAGATTACATTTTATAATCAACAATGCTACATTTACTATATTTTTATACTATAATTTTATACCATCTTATGTGACAATCTGCATAACTTTTATACTTTGGACACTAAAAAATAAAAAATAAAAACCCTAAAAATAAGAAAATATCCTGCCAGTACAATAATAACACGTAAAATGATACAACAAATATGGTATAAAAATATGGTAAGAATAGCATTAGTGTTTTATAATTGACTAAAAAAGATAATTAGCTTTATATTAACTTACTAACTAATTAGTTTTAGAATATTTTTGAATAAATAAACTAAATTCGAACAATTAAAATATTATACAGAAGTTGGCATCTAAATGTTGACATTGACTGTCACGTTAAAATATATATGTGAGACAACTGGAAATGAATTGGATTATGACATGTCAGCTTCTGAAACCTGAATTTACAATGAGGCCAAATAACATATGGAGAGATGTATCTTCTTCTTCTTTTTTTTCTTTTTTCAATTACGTTTAAATCTTAGGCAGTCAAAAACAAACATGAAAACGTCTGAGACCATAATGAAGGAAAAGAAGCAATTATAACTACAACATTCGAGTTGCAATTAGCAACAGAAGTTATTAGATATAAGCTAATCGTCATCATCATAATAGGAAATGAATGTAACCAGCTATAAAGGGCTGTATGAAGATGGATAGTTTATATACAATGTGGGGAAGAAGTAGAAGAAGTAGAAGAAGACGATGATGATGATGATTTCATATCATATCCAGGACCAGACTTTGTGGTGACAGGCACTGAGCTGAAGACTACGCAGTGGCTGCAGCTTGTTCCTCCACTACCTGTGATGCCGGGAGAAGGGTGCAGACGAGGTTCCGGTCACCATACACATTGTCAACACGCCCTGATGTAATAGTCAACAAAATTGTAATCAGAGCAACCCCAATGAATGTACAAAAAACAGTTACAGTGCTTGCTTCCTTGCTATACAAGTTTTTTTGTTGTATAAATAGCATACCTGTAGTAGGCCAGAACTTGGAAGAACGGAGCCAGGAAGCTGGAAAGGCTGCATAATCCCGGGAGTATGGCTTTGTCCATGTATCTCCCATGAGTAGTGATGGTGGGTGAGGAGCTCCCTGCACATTTTATATAGGCTATCAATCGAAAAGTTCATGAACTGATTTATAAATTCAAATACCGATGTGGATACAAAAATGTGCTACCAGAACCTAACCCAAAATGCATTATGCAAAGGCTATTATAATGTATGTAAATGACTAACTAATAGCCTTGTGAAATGAATGAGTGTTTTTCACCTTCAGGACGTTGTTGTGAATATCAGCTTTTCCTTTCTCAATCTGAGCAATCTCTTCTCTGATGGAAATAAGAGCATCGCAAAACCTGTCTAACTCAGCCTGCAAGAAACAGAATATTTATTTAACCCAAGTAAAACAGTAGAATAAACATTCTTTCTGTGGGGTGTACCTTGCTTTCACTTTCTGTTGGTTCGATCATGAGAGTGCCAGGAACTGGCCATGACATTGTTGGTCCATGAAATCCATAGTCCATTAGACGCTTGGCGATATCTTCAGGCTCTATTCCAGCAGTATTCTACAAGAGTAGGGGGGTTCAATTAGACAAAGAATGAGCAAAGCGGACAAATTGAAGCAAATGTTAAGAATACCTTAAAGCCTCTCAAGTCAACAATGAATTCATGGGCAACAGTTCCATTGACACCACGGAAAAGAACAGGGTAATAGTTCTGTAAGAAAAGAACATAGATAAAATGAGCAAACAGAGGCAACCTACCTAGAGAGAAACTGTAAGAAAGCGCAATAGTTCATAAGCTCAAAGTTAGATTACAGGAGAAAAAATTCCCGGTGTAATTGCCATTAGGTTATGTTTATTATTAAAGAGGTGCACTAGTACGATCTATTGTCTACCATCGAAGTTGTTTGGCCAAGAAAACTAATTATTTACATGCTAATCCTTTTTTTGGACTTCAAACTTATAAAGCAAACAACAGAGAAGGAACAAGAGGGAACCTCCAAACGATTGGCCATGTAGTTTGCATTCAGAATTGCTATCTTTGATGCATCTGTTAGTCCCTTGGACCCCATCATGGCTATATAAGTATAAGATATTGGCAAAATAAGTGCAGAGCCCCAAGGCGCGGCAGAGATGGTACCAAGTGGCTGAGACTTGTCAGGGGCAGGCACGCCACCAGTAGGGACCTTCAGGATGATAGCAGAAAAGTTAGAAATTCATTGATGAAAATACCCATCCAAACAATTACTAGAAATCACAATCAACGTTTGAAATGAACATAGGTAAGTTATGCTCCCAAAATTCATTCATGCATTAATACATACAAGGCTGTTGGTTCCGCTTAATCTAGAACATGTAATAAAGCACAAAAATTTTGAAGGACTGAAGAGGTAAAGACTCCATTTAAACATCTCAAGTTCAAAACTAAAACTAAAGCAATTGCTCTCCGTGGAAGCCAAATTTGGTATTTGGAGAATTGCACAATAATCTGCAGAATCACACGGAATCTTCAATGTGAAGAGTATTTACCACAGGATGAGACGGCAAGAATGGTGCCAAGTGTTTCTTCACACCAATAGGACCCATGCCAGGACCACCACCTCCATGTGGAATGCAAAAAGTTTTATGGAGATTCAGATGGCAAACATCAGCTCCAATCCAACCTGGGCTTGTCAGACCCACCTGTAAGGACCAAAAGCTTTGTCAGAGTTGAACAAGAAAAGTATGTATTGGACACTGCTTAAAAGGAAATTGAAGTTTGAGCCACCATTATCCACAGAAATATATACTATATAAAAGATCAATGTTTAGATGATCAATCAATTACTCGGCTCAAACCCAACCAGATGGAATGCAGAAGTGTATATGAATTTGAATACCAAAATTTTCAGCCAACAAAAGAAAACAGCCTGCTGCTCAGAAACTATTTGAATTTAAAATTTAAGCACAAAACTATCAAGCATGAAGCAGAAAAAAGGAAGTAATGTCGAAGAAGGTCCGCAACATACAGCTGGGTCCAGTATATCATATGCTGATTGAAAAGAGTTATTAATAGGAAAACAGATGATATACAAACCTGTGCATTCATGTTAGCCCCATCCATGTATACTTGGCCTCCATTGTCATGAATTATCTTACATATCTCATCAATGCCTTCTTCATACACTCCATGAGTTGAAGGATATGTCACCTATAATTTGAATTATTGTCAAATGTTTATTGACGCTGCATAAGTTATCATACCTCTCTCTCTTATCTTTTCAAATAATATAAACCTCTTCCAGACATAGGATACTTACCATAAGAGCTGATAGGTTGTCCTTGTTTGCTTCAGCAGCCTTCCTCAGCTCTTCAATGTTGATGTTTCCCTTTGCATCAGTTCCAACAGAGACAATTTTCATTCCACACATTGCAGCACTAGCAGGATTTGTACCATGTGCCGAAACAGGTATAATACACACATTGCGGTGGTGATCCCCTCTTGCCTACAGCAGACATTCAGTGAATGGCTCATCATGATTACTTACAAGGATAAACCTTTAGGTCATAGACCCTAAGTGTTTTGTTTAATCTCTACACCAAAGTGCTTGCTAAGAAATATTAGAAAGAGGGAAAAAGAAAAGCTCAGTGTGCCCATACAAAATGATATGCTCGAATAACCATCAGCCCAGCATACTCTCCAGCAGCTCCGGCATTAGGTTGCAATGAGAAAGAGTCAAACCCAGTGATGGCACACAATAGATCACCCAAATCTTCGAACATTTCCTGGATTTTATTATTTGACAAGATATAGTATCAGTTTGCTATTTGTAGGAAGGAAAGCAGCATATAAAACAAAAAATCAAGGAAAATAAACAGTTTCAACCATTTTGAGTTTATTTGTAAGTAAACATTTGTAACTACCTGATAACCCTGAGCCTGTTCTACAGGGGCAAAAGGGTGCATGTCGGCAAAACTAGGCCATGTCACTGGAATCATTTCAGTTGTTGCATTCAATTTCATTGTACAAGATCCCAATGGAATCATACTGTGGCATAGCGAGAGATCCTTTGATTCCAACCTATGAATGTATCTAAGCAACTCATGCTCTGTGTGATACCTAATAGAGAGCAAATGAAAGTCAGGGCAGTTTTCAAATAGTATACTGTGAAAGTTCAAATCTTCTGGAAAGGGTTAATACGAGTTGAAGATTGGATGGGTAAGATATGCGCTCTCCCTTGTTAGCCCAGAAGGAATTGTAGCCTGAACTTCTGGTGCAAGAGATGCAGCAGTGAAAGAGACCTGACAATTAACAAAATTCTTAGATGGATGCAATTTATAATCAAGTAAAGTATCATCTTTATGATAAAGATACGAAAATACTCACAGGCTTGCCCAAAGAAAAGACTTTGAAAAGCTTATCAACATCCTCCAAGGTAGTTGTTTCATCAAACGAAACAGTGATCTGAAAGGCAGTTAACTTTTAGTAATCTCATCAAGTAGAGAATTATACTCCCTCCCCCTCCCCAGAGAGCTTTTAGTTAAATAATTGATGCAGGAGATACAAACTTACAGTGTTTGAGTCTACTATTCGCAAATTTATTCCATTCTTGTAGGCAGCACCAGCAATTGCATGTGCATCAGCAGTCTTAACCTTCACAGTGTCAAAGAAGGCAAGGCCCTGAACTTCCGCTGTCCCAAGTTTCTTCAATCCAACTGCAAATGCTCCAGCAAGACCATGAACCCTTTGGGCAATGGTTTTAAGGCCTTCAGGTCCATGATAAACAGCATACATAGCAGCCATGTTTGCAAGTAATGCCTACAAAATGAACAAATATCCAATCAAACAAACCCAAGTCAAAGAAACGTGTGAAGGGCCCTGTTCAGTAATAGCCCTGATTTGAGGTTAGCCATGTCTCAGTGAAAGTGTTCCAACAAATCTTGAGCTGGAATGGACTTGCTACAAAAATCATGTCAAGAATACTACCATTTGATAAAAAAAATTAAAAAGTTAAAGCCTAACATCAATTCATCCCTAAACAGAAAATCATAGAACAAATCAGTCGAAGAATAGTATTATTGTACCTGTGCAGTGCATATGTTGCTGGTAGCCTTGTCCCTCCGGATATGTTGTTCCCTTGTCTGCATCGCCATTCGCAGTGCAGGCTTCCCTGAAGAATCAACACTAACACCAATAATTCTTCCTGGCATCATCCTCTTGTAATCTTGGGAGGTGGCCAGGAATGCTGCATGAGGACCTCCATAACCCATTGGAACACCAAACCTCTGTGCAGAACCAACAACAATATCCGCCCCCAATTCACCAGGCGGCTTCAACAGTGTCAATGCCAAGAGATCAGTTGCCATCACAACCTTGACCCCATTAGCATGAGCATTCTTGATAAACTCCCCATAATCCAAAATCTCACCCTCAGTGCCCGGATACTGAACAAGAACACCGCAAACATCACCCGATTTGTAATCAATATCCTTAAGATCCGCAGTTACGACCTTAAGATCAAAACCATCTGCTCTAGTCTTGCAAATATCAATAGTCTGGGGGTGGCAGTTGCTTGCAATAACAAAAGTCTTCTTCTTCCCCTTTAGAATGTTGTTACACATCGCCATTGCCTCAGCAGCAGCGGTTCCTTCATCAAGCAATGAAGCATTTGACATGGGAAGGCCAGTAAGGTCTGTAATCAGGGTCTGGAAATTAAGCAGCGACTCAAGCCGCCCTTGGGATATCTCAGCTTGGTAAGGAGTGTATTGGGTATACCAAGCTGGGTTTTCCATTATGTTCCTCAAAATCACAGGTGGGACATAGGTGTTATAGTACCCCATCCCAATAAAAGACTTGAAAACCTTATTCTTGGAGGCCAAATTTTTCATGTGCTCAATCATTTGGCTCTCTGTCAACCCCTCATCAAACTTAGAAAACTTCATGGATTCGAGTCGAATCGATTTGGGCACGGTGGCATCAATAAGCGAGTCAAGACTCTCAAACCCACAAAACTCAGCCATTTTGGTTTGTTCTTCTGGGGTGGCTGAGTTATGGCGGCGAGGGAAAGTGTCACTGTTTTTCAATGCGTCAACCGAAATCGACCGGGTCTGTTGTGACCCAATGCCATGACCAACATTGTGTGACACATTTTTGCCTAGCAACGAATCTGATCTGCTACTTGTGCGCATGAAAGAGCAAGGAGACAATGAAGATACGTACCTTGAAGGTGTGTACAACACCGGGGACGAAGAGCTCAACACAGTCTCATTCTGGCGGAACTGCTTGGCCTCTGAAACCAATCGTTTCACAAAGGCCCGGTTCGCCAGCCTCCGAGCACGTTCCATTGAATGCAGAAAAAGACTGTGTTTTTGGAAAACACAAAAAGAAAAAGGCAAATGGGGTTGAGAACTTGGAAGAACAAAAAAAAAATATGGTCTTTCTTTCAAAGTCGCTTGTTTTTGTTATTCCATTGGAGTGAGTGAACAAGTTGGGTGGAGGGTTTATTTTGATAAGTGATGATAACACACACAGAGCTTTTGTCTATATATAAATATATGAGTATAATAATGGTGATGGAGTTCAAGATCTGGTGGTGCTGAGTGGTTAGTGACTGGACACCTATTAGAAACAGACAGGTTTTTTTTGGAGGGTATGACACATTCGAACAATAATTACAAATCTTGTTCATGAATCATGAATGTATGGAAGTTATTGAAGCAAATGAGATTGAATTTCAATGGATCTGAATGACTTCCCAATTTTATTGGAAGAGAGAAAAGACATGTGCCAAAGAGTTTGATGAATATCTGTTTAATTAGGATTAAAATCTGAGAATCTATTCATAATTTTGTTGGCAGATTCTCTATCACAATCTGCTTATCTCTATGTCTCACCCCACTGACAATAAGACCAAAAAAAAAATCCTAGGATTAGGTTATGAATCAATGGAACTCAAACACTCACTCACTTAGATCAGATCTGAGTTAGTGATATTTGGTAGGAAATGAAAATTTTGGTTGAATATCCCAAATTTCCAATTCTGTGATTTGCTGGATTAATTTTTAGCGGGACCCATGGTTTCTGGTGGAGAGGGGGTAGGTGTGGCAATTTTTGGGAAAATAAGGGGATCATATGAGAGATGTCTGTGGCTGAGATGATGACAATGTATAGGATACGGTTGGTTATTCTTTGTGGTAGATACGGTTGATGGCTAATGATGACCATTGGATTCGCCAGATTATTATGAGTGAAGCAGAATTAACGGTTGGTGATATGACCTCATTCTTTTGCTATTGTTAGGAATGCTGATCTAAGAGTCTATCTAGCAGAGTAGGACTTGGTCTGCCTTTACCCTTTACCTTTACCCTTTACCCTTTATGAAAGGCACTATGTTTTTAGAGTAAATCATGAAATGTGTGGATTGTGGAACATGTTGTTATGCAAAATTACAAATAAGATGATTTTAATTTTGAAAATCATGAAATGTATGTGTGGATTGTGGAACAAGTTGCCATGCACAATTACGAATAAGATGATTTTAATTTTGAAAATCATGAAATGCATGTGCTTTACCAATTATATTTAAATATTTGTTTAAAAATATTTTTCTTAAAAATTTAGACCAATTCCACTAGAAATTATCACATCCAATAAAGACGGAGTCAGAATTTTAAATTTTAATTGATATATCATAACATTAATGGAAGTGAGTATATGTCAAACTGATATATCATAACTTTGATTGACGGGCTGAACTGGAGACCTGCAGGTTGCTACTTGCTACCACATTTTTCAATACACCATACCTGCTCAAGAGTCAAGAAAGCAAATCTATCATATGGGTGGCCCAATCCATGTCAAAAAATCATGGCCTCTTAAGCTTGTAGCCTTGAGCACAAATATATGCAACCCAGGTGGAAATCTTGCTTCACTACTTTGATGTGGGCTTGGAAAAAGAAAAGTGCAGTTGTGAATTATGCATGGTGTACTTAGCTGGTCTACTCTTGGAGCATCTTTGAATATACAGTACCAGAGTTGGTGTTCTCACTTTTGTTAGATATATTTACAAATAGTACATAAATTTTTGTGAGATGGAAATAGTAAGTTGGTGTTGGGAGCAACTTTGAAATGTTTGTTATGGTCAATGGTCTGCATATTGATCAGTCTGCAAAAGTTTGTGCACCCAAAAAATTAAAGGGTTTATCTTCTTCACCCTTCTCATTATTGTCTTTTTCTCCTCTTTTGCACACCTCAAAATAATTTATCTTAGAAAGGTTGAATCATGGGTTAAAAGATCTGCATTCATGAAAAGTACAATGAATCCAAATTGTTGTTTTCTATTTATAATTAGACAAATAAAAACGAATCTATATACGAAATTAGGATATTATATTAAAAATGTAAAGAAGGTAAAAATGTAATATTCTCTTCATTATTAACACTAGCAAAACTAGCTAGTAACACTAGCAAAACCACACTTTATTCCAAATATGCGTAAAAGATAGTTCTCTCTCTAGATTTGTTTCAAGATCGAGTAGAGTACAGAAGTAAAAATCTGGCCTCCTAAAGTATAAAAGATGTAAATTAATCTCCATAATTAATAAGATAGAGACAGTGGTGATCGAATAGTGATCATCGTTAATTAAGAAGAATGATTAATTAGGCCACAAGAGAGTTCCATGAGCAAGACTGCAGCTTCTGCAACATCTTGTGGAAACACTCGTTGAAATCTAGTCTTCAAACAAAGCTTGTTCCTTTTGTTGTGATGATGAGTCGAATGAGACTTAGTACTAGTACTAGTACTAGTGTCGGTGATGATGAGTTTGCTCTTTTTATTGATCTTGTGTCGTTGTGCAACATGCCTTCCAGTTCCTCCACGCGATTTCTCCTCCTTGTTTGGCACCTTACCCTTCATAAATGATGATGAAGTGTCAGCTGTGCCACTGCCAACTATGAATCCATTTGCAGCTGCAGCCGCCGCTGCTTCTACCATGGCTCTTCTGGCTTTCCTCTGTCGAATACCACACGCATTGCATAGTGACTGCACCAAACACATACATACACAATAAGATGCCTTAATAAATTATTTTATAATTAATATATCTAATATTAATATAAATCGATAGTCTGACAATATAACATGTAATTAATTAAGATGTGCACTATTTACCTTGGGACCTCGAGGGCCGCTTCTCCAGAGTGGAGTTGTGTTGGTGTTACAATCGGAACAAACCCTAACAGTGGCAGCAGTGGTACTAGTAGTAGTAGTGTTGCAGCTGCTACGTATACTATTGGAAATTAAGCTGCTGGTGTCGCTATTTTCAAGAGGCTGCTGCTGCTGCTGAGCAGTAGTAGTTGGGAATTTCTGTGCATTAATATTATGATCCATCGGGTTGGCCATCTTTTGAATCAACCTCATCTTTGAGGACTTCCACTTCACTGAGCTATTATTATTGTTTTTACTTTTACTGCTTTCGTGATCTCCAAGATTAACCTCATCTCTTTCAGTTCTAGATGTGGACAGGAATTTATATATATGGTCCTTGTTGTTGCTAACGTCTAGTACCACTGCAGCTGGCTGATCAACTAGAGAAGATGAGCTACTGCATACTTGATCATCATAGCTTGCTCCACCATGCCAACTGGGATTATCGGCCTAACATCAAAAAACACAATTTAATTGAGTACGTTCAAGCGCATACATTAACAAAATTGTACTTAATTTGTTTATATATGTGCATCATCGTTCATCAATTTACCAAACCGTGAAAATTAGAGACTAAATGAAAAACAATATGGCTAGCTAGCTTTTGACAAAAGATCAAGTTTAATATAAGAGATTAATCAAGACAATACTAGATAGATCAAAATTACTTTATATGGAAAGTTTGATACCACCAAATCACAAAAAACACCACGTACGTACCAAATCACAAAACTACCAGGAAATGAAGCAAGTTTTCATAAAATAATTTCAAAGAGAGAAGAATTAATGATGATCAATTAAGAGGATCGAGCTAGCTAGGTAGCTATATATAGATGGAAGATATATAATTGTAATTAAAAGCAGATTAATTGAATATATGTTAAACCTTGCACGTAGGAAGATGGAGTAGTACTAGGTATAGGTTTCTTACCTTTTGGTTATATAATTGTGATTGATGAGAAAGAATAGTAGTAGTGGTCCCTGTTTGAGGTTCAAGGGAGTCAAAGAAAGTTGGAAAAGAGAGAGAACATGAAGCAGAAGCTTGATTATATGGTGATGATGAAATAAAAAGTTTGAGGCGCTGATCCTCATGAGTTTGCTGATCTACAAGGGCGGAGAAAGGAGAAGATGGTGGGTTCAGATAGACAGGAGTCATCACAATACAGCAATAGGTAGAGAGCGATCGATCGATCAGAGATGAGAGAGATCGAGTAGCTAGTAGTGTACGTTGGTCCAGCAAAGAAGGACAATCTGAGATAGGGTAGAGAATAGAAAGGCTGAAAATGGCCTCATACACTGAGATACAGAATATTAGAGCGGGAGGACTTAATATCGATATTCTTACAAAAGAAGAGAGAAGAAGAGAAGAGAAAAGAGGTGTACATCATGTAGAGCCTGCAAAGACATTCACGTGACTACTTCATATATGTCATGACCCAGATCGATAAACAAGCTGCTACAAGATGACGAATTTAAAGGAGGTGTAGAATGCTACCACTCACTACACCACACCCCCCTGCACCACGAGTATGACAAGCCCTATTAATTATTTTCAGCACTTTTCACCCCTGGCCTCATGCCAGTTCAAAAACTTCATATACATACAAAATAACAGGTAAATGTATATGTATATATGTATTAGGGTTAAAGGTTTAAATCTAGAAAGCTGTGCAGATATATATAAATATATAGGGCTAATATATTAAGGTGTTGCCAAAAGACATGAACTGGTTGTACAGGCTAGCTAGGGACATCTCCTAGTACTGCCAATTCCTCTCACGTACTCTTACCTAGTCCCCCACACCACACCTTATCTCATCAACACCACCATCCCGTACGTTCTGATATTTTTATTTCTATTTAATTTACCACCTTAATTTCACTACTCCATCTTCAGATAAACATCAAATTTCCTCGTTTTATCCTTTCATATTCTCTCATTTTGCTTATATATTTATATAATTTCTATATATTAATTGAATACTGTATCGATTTTTTATCCCCCAATATTAAAAGTACGAATTTAAAGAATATATAATATCTCACTACAGCCACATACGACCGTCTCAACTGGATTTATGTTTAGGAGACATATATGAGCCACAATATATATATGTAATATAGAAAATATGATAGACATATATATGATCAGCAAGCTAGCTCATCACATGAACATGCAATGATTGCTTAATCTGAAGAATGAGGCAATTTTGTTGTACAAGACTTTATAATTTGCAATACTGTTTCTGTCTGCTTCTTCCTTCCCAACACCGTCACAGAAATATCTTAATTTGATACCTTAGATCACATTGGTTTATACTTTATACAGTGGCGGAATATATATGGTCTGTTTTAATCATTTCCAGCACAGTACGTTGCACTTGAGCTATATATTTTCATTTATTACGTACTGTCTGCAGTTTTAACAGTATTACAGGAGATATTTGTCATTGGCTACACATGAATCAGTTAAGCCTCTATATATCTAGCTCGTCATCAAAGTGCTTAACTTTTAATGCTGATATATATATATATTTATTTATTTAACTTGCCATATAATCATTAAGAATAAGACAAAAAGTAGCTAACTTGAATCCTAAACCATGAAATGACTAATCAACAACAGCAAGTGACCATGATCACAAAGTGCTTCTATGTTTGGCACAACCTCATCATCATCAGTTAAATCAACATGTTGACAACGTTTGGCACATATAGAATGTGATCAGTAGATCTCCATGAGTACGTGATTGCTTCAGCTGACCAGATAAAATGGGCACAAATAATTTCAGTAATTGCTTATGTATGTTAATGAATTTGTGAGATGAACAAGGATGCTACGTATGATATCAGTTCTAAGAGCAACTCCTGTGCACGAATGCTAATTTTGAAGTTGATTGGTTTGTCAAGACACTCAATGTATAGCTCGGCAACAAAAAATGCTGGATCATTTCACACCAATATGTAGTTATCAAAATCTTGGTTTTCAATTTGAGCTAGCTACTTGACACTGTCCTTGTTGGCATCACTGTGTTGGCTTAAACTTGAATGGTCCATAACTCATCAAAGGACAGACGAAAATTCATATATTCATTTGCAACCTCATACTTCGTTATCTTTAAAAATTACAGCAAAATCAATTAAATCAACTAAAAAAAGTTGCTTCTCTCGATCGTGTACGTATTCAGATGATTAAGAACTAAGCCATATATATGAGTTCCTAGCTATATAAACCGAGCCATTTTCTGTTTGAGTCCCAGGCTTCTATGTCTTAAAACAGAAAAGAGCCCAGACCGAAAGTAACAACCATGGGCCAACTGTTTTTTACCTGTTGGGCTTGGAAGTCTGGATTCTCGAGTAAATACTAGATTTTGGGAAAGCCGAAACCCAAAATACAATGCAGAAATAATTGTCCTTCAAAAATTAGTCCAACTGCTTCAACCACAAGATCAAAAACCATAATGGTGACTGGTGACTGGTAAGGTAACAGTGGCTTCATTTGCTCTTGAGCTCAAAACATGGCAAATGAAGGGCAACCACTCTGGCCTTAAAAGCAAGTGTTTCTTATAATAGAACTCCCCCAAGTCCCAATGCTAAACCTGAAAGCAATGAAAACGGACCATGGTCCATTGGTGCTAGACCTAAGGACAATGACCACTGACTAGATTCTAGGGTGGACCAAGCTAGCCTCTTCCATAACAGCATTGCAGATGGAGGTTGTATTAGTAGCTTCTGTACTTTGTGTTGGCAGCTGCTACATATTTCAACTCCTCCAGAATTTGTTGTACAGCAAAATTAGTTGGGCACGTTGCTATCTCATGTCCTTGTCAAAATAAAATCTTAACAAGAAAATGGAGGAAAATAAAAAATTATAAACAAAGAAAAAAAGTTGCACATGGGATCAGGAAAGTTAAAACGACAGGGTCTCCAACTCTACCTCATTAGTGAAAATTTTCTTAGACTCGTGATAGACAACTAGTTTTTTATATTTATTGGTTATGTATACAACGTATTTTTCATAATTATTGGCTACGTATATATAATGAATTTCTCATATTTATTAGTTATATATTGTAAAGTTGATATATGCGGTATATAAATAATGGGTGTAGGTGAATTTTTCTTATGTTGTGTACCCTTGCCTCACAAATCACAATCATGGTTATGTATATAATGGATTTGTATCTTCTTACCCTTTGGTGCAAGCTTTTTTAAATTCAAGTGACAATTAAGTTCACAAGAAATGAGCTAGACAAACTCTAGATTGAATTTACTATGATAAAACCAATGCAATCCACATGTAAAGGCCTACTTTTCCCCTGGAGATTAATTACTAATCTCTCTTTTGATAATGTGAAGACAAAAATATAGAACACATATTTAATTACTTTGGAGGGTAGTCAGATAGTAATCATTTTATAAATGGTTTGGTCTTTGATTTAATTTTGAGAGTAAGATTAAATCGTCAAAGTTTTATTAGAGACCAAATCATATCAATGCATGATGGGCAACCAAGCATGGAAGTAAAATATCAACTTCTTATTCACTAGCTGGTTCAAATAGAATACTTGCTGCTGATACAGAAATTCATACTCAGTCTCACACTTCACAGACTAAGGACCTCCAAATTAATCCAATTAATTGGCTTACAAACCGGGTCAGTAAGATGCATGTGCCACTTTTTTATGTTTTTCACACACAGCTAGAGTTAGGTAAATGTTTCAGGACTACTTGTATGATCATGACCCAAACTGGGTTTCTGAGATGGGTTACTTACTAGTACTTTGGTCCAACACTTGAATTGCACTCAAGCAGAGTACACTCTGCCACTCTGGTATATATGCAAAAGAGAAATTTCAAATTCCATGTAGCAAAAGCTAGGCTAGAGAAAGGACCTCCTCTCCAACAGGCCAACAGGCATAATGATAAGGATTATTGAAACTTATAGCAAAGATTCTCTGGTTGCAACAATGAAATCCCAAAAGCCTAAGAAAGCCAAACTTGGCCTTGTGACTTGTGAGTGTGAGTTGTGGTGTTTGTGGGTTTATGCTTGATGGGTGCAGCAACAGGCTATGTATCTTTGAATTTATGGTGTGGCCACATCATTGGCAGCAATTAGGTGGATGCTTGCAGGAGTAGGCATAGGACAGTGGGTCAAGAACTACAAAGGCAATTCATGTACTTGTACTGCATGTGAACATGAATTAAAGAAGTAACCTATCTAGCTATAATGCTAGAGCACTACTTACCTACTTAATTAATGCTCGTCTTTTATGTATGTGTCTTTTTATAATTTGCCTTACAACTTAGATTTCTTCCAACTCATCTCACTTGTATGTGCAACGTGCTAGGCACTAGTTCCATACTATTTAGAACACAGTTTAGTATTCCTCCCTCTCTATATTTCAGAGGAAGAAAGAGACACATACATTCATTGAACCTAGCTAAAGTAGATTTCAATTTTGCCATACATAAGTGCATGTTTGGCAGTTGGCCTCATCAGATGTCTGATTGCAGAATTCATATGTAACCCACATAAGCATTTTGTCAGTCAAAGTTCAAACAATAAAGCTGGTGAAGTGGAACTAATAGAGACGCAGTTTTCTATTCCACATTTATCTTGAGGTTTTGTCTGTATTCTAGTTTACTTTGAAATTTTGTATCCGATAAAAAGTGGATTGTGTGAGTTTTTCTCGTGACCCAAATCAACATCAAAAGTCAAGTCTACCATTAAGACCATGGATTCTTCTTCTGAGTGTCCATACATTTTCACATTGCCACATAACCATTAATATCTCTAAGTGGTGTTGCTAATTAATTACTCTACTAATTTCAAAGCCTAAATTCATTAAAAGAAGAGGATATAATGAAATGATCAATTCTTTTTGTGCTCTGTTCGGCTTCTCATTGCAAGAAGATAAGAGGATGAGGATGATACCAAGACCACCAGTAGAGAAACCCAAAAGATAAAAACAAAGAAAATTATAGTGCGGGTTGTTTAGACATCAGATTCACTCAGTCACAACCAATATTGACCCGACCCGACCCCACGGACCCACCAGATTGAAGGAAAAGACTAGTTTTGAGTCTTGAAGCTTCCTATACCCGAACACCTCTTTAAGACGATTAACCATTGATATGTACGGACGACCCACCCACAATTAAATACAATAAACACACACCGATCGGTCGATCCATCATTTCAAAACCACGGATCAAGATCCACTGGGCCCCAGCTCAGTACCCTTGCCAGCCATTCATCATCATCATCAACAACCCCCTCCCCTCCATCACAGCCGTCCATTCCTCCCTTACCAACCACCAACCCATTCTCCGCCGACCCCATTTGCCCGGTCGGGCCCACGAACCTGACGCCAGCCATCACGCTCGACCCCGAGTCCGACACCGACGCCCCGCAGCTCTCGCTCTTCCCGCCATTACCGACGGCGAAAGACAGCGTCAGAAAACTCTCCGCCGGCGAGGAGGGTTTGGAAGTGCCGCATGCGCCGGTTCTCGTCGTTGTTATCTCCTTGTAGAGCTCCTGCATGACCTCCTCTATCAGCTCTTCTTCGATGGGAACGTCTGGCAGGAGCTCGTCGACGTCAGAGTACTCCATCATGAGCACCGGGAACGTCCCCGCGATGTCGTCGGAAATGGTGGTATCCGGCGGAGACTTTGAGTTTGAGCCTGCTGCTTCCATGGTTGGTGTGAGTGTAGAGCAGAGACTACACAGAGTGTGGGTGTGAATAGCGAGCGAAGACCCAAACGGATATAAATGGGGTTGAAAAGTAGGTGCCACGTTGGCAGATTGAGCCACGTAGGATGATGGTGGGGAATGGAGTGATGACGTGGGAATATTTATGTAACTGAAACTGAGGAATCCAGCTGACCAATAGTACAGCCAAAAGTACTCTCTCATAGTCACAGTTAAGGGAGGGCTAGTGTTTCTGTGGTGCTCAGCTGTATCATTGGCCTGTTTACAACCGTCTATTATTTCGTGGACCTACTTTTTAGTGAATCTGACGGTCGATTTTAGCGGTGTTTGTACGTCTTAGAAATGTGGTGGTAAATCTCATGTTAAAAAGGACAAGACTGCCTCGACAACCACAATTTTGCACGGATAGACGATATTACCCATCTTACACACAGCGGTACTTTATTTAACCAGAATTGAAAGCTGATAAGTCTTCGACAATACTTGACTCGGTGTTTACCGTAAATGCTAATTCAATATCGTAATTGTTCATTTTAAGACTTCTTTATAAATTAATGGGGTAAATGTTAACCTAAGTTGTGAGGGTGAGTGTGCTGAATATTAGAATTATGTTAGAATTAGTTAATGTAAGAAAAAATAAATATAATTTCCGCACGTTAACAATTAACGAGAGATTATTAAAAAATCTAAATCTAACGCGAAGGAATCAGTTGGTCAACGATAAACACCAACACCGAAAAGATTAATGCAGAATATGAATCCAACTATTATGATTCCATATTATGTTTCGATATAGTTCTAAGTTTCTAATCTATAAAGGCCATGCATACCTCAGTTTATCTACATATTGAGAGTTGACATTT
Organism: Purshia tridentata; assembly: GCA_003254885.1. Lineage (NCBI taxonomy): Eukaryota > Viridiplantae > Streptophyta > Magnoliopsida > Rosales > Rosaceae > Purshia > Purshia tridentata. The sequence goes on along the minus strand of QANT01007069.1, from coordinate 64,832 downwards.
TTATTTTCTATAGCTTAATCCAATTTCAACACATTTTGCTACACTTTCTTGTTTTTGGCCAAAATTTTGCTAACACTTTCAAGGGTGTCTAAATTGACAACGGAAAAAAGCATATCTAAATCAGTAATCGCATTTAAATAGGAATCAAATATAAACTAGGCATGAAATTAACTCTCTATTTTCTTCAATTTATGGCATGGGCATATTTTGAGGGACTGCGCATAATAATCAACTTAGATAGAGGTAAAAAGTTAGCCCAATTCGGCCCATATTCACTGTTGAAGAGTCAACTGACCCAAGCGGACCAAGCCCAAGTACATTTGCACAAAGTCACAAACAGACCAATATTCATGTATTCTTGTGGTGTATATGTTCGTTTATACTAGATTTGCCTAAGATGGAGACATATATCGTGGAAAAATGCTCAGTAACAAACATCGCTTGTACAAGAAGAAATTAATAGACAAAAAACTGCGAGAGCAAGTTCACCATAGATGGCTTCAAAAGGACCTCTTTTCTTTCTTTCAAGAAACAAGATATTGCTACTAAACTAGCGGATCTTCGGATTTTCGTGCATTACTGTGTTTGGAGGGCACTTTTATGCCGTAGTTCACTTAGCTTATCTGTCATCGGGAGGCAGAGTTGGACTTTTGGAGCACATACGGATTGCATGAAGTTCGTTCAGCCGACTAGCTGGGTTGCACAAGCCTAAGAATTTTCAACAGTTCCACACATCAGAGCATCTTAAGATAGATAAGCACCCTTTTCAAAACATTGCTACGTTGACTAAATGGTCAACACATCACAGATAAATAATAGTGCAAGAAGCTATAGTTGACAGTGATCTGTTTGAGACTCTCACGAACAATATTTTTTGAACACTAACATTCTTTGGCAAATAAGCCATCCAGTGCTCTTCATTTTCTATGCCAAGATTCAAGTTCTTCAAGGGCATTGCTTATCAAAAAATCCACATACTGGCTAATGGTATCTTTCAAGAGCATTCATGAGATTACTTCACAGATTGAGTTAATACATTTTTCAGGTGAAAGTACTATACTAACTATGAGTCTATGACACAACAAATGTGCATGACAATGACAATGCAAACGTGTACAAACTATTCCATGAAAAGAAGAATGCTCTTTGAGTTCAATAATAAATATAGGTACCTGAGCATTTTGGAATGTCCCACACTGCAATAGATGTAGGTGTGCAGCGAGGATCACATAATGCACGGTTATCCTCATGATGGACATTCATAGCAAGCATCCATGATCCAATCGTGACATCCTCATTGCTAAACATTCTCAAACTGGAAGCTAGAAACTACATCTATTAAGCAAAGGGACATCTAAAGGAAATGAATTAACAATTTAAAAACTCTCCAAATGAAAGCTCAAAACAGGTTTAAAAAGAATGCTGTAGGCAGCAAAACCCTTATATAATTATGGTAAAACAAAATAATGGAGATAATAAGAAGATTCGAGGACAAAGGTAGATTCACCCAATGAATCCCATTCATGTTTTAATAGAACTTATGTTCCTTCAAGTTTCTACTATGGGCACCATATAGCTAAAACCCAAAACCAAATTAAATAAAAATTATTGAATCAAGGAAAAAGATCATTACTGAAAGAAAGAATAACTAATATAAAGAAAACGGGTGGCAGACCTGTTATTTCTAGTAACAGCCAATGATGCTACCACCTCTGCAGAGAGAACATATATAGGACCGTAAGCATGCAAGAAGTATTCATTCCCAATCAGATGTCCTGATTTCTCATACCTGAAATGTTTGTGATCATAATTGATAAATAATAAATCATGGACAGGTTTCTCAGGAAAAATAAACGACCAATCTCACAGGTAAAAACTCTGCAACAATAATATGAAAACCCATTTACCATTTCATTTTAGGGTCAGTGATCACTGGTCCTTTCTTCATGCATCCAATGTAAGTTTGTGAATGTGTTCGTTCCTTGGCTAGAAGTGTTGCTAGTCGATCTGACAAAATCATAGAAACATCAGTGAATTTTAATGTACTCATGCTCACTGTTTATTATGTACTCACAAAGTCTGCATTTTAATTTACCTGGACGCAAATAAATGTCATCATCAACTTTGACATAATAATCTGCTTCGAAGAGTTGAAAAGCTGCTTTGAAAAATTCCAACCTACAAAATAGAGTGAGAAAGCAATATGACATGAACTGGCAAGAACACAAAGCCGTCCACATGACAAAATTTAATACAAATTGATGACTCTTACGTTTTCCATGGAAGGTTTAAATATTCTTCCTTGATATCAATGACCAAAAAGTCTCTGTGCTTGTCTATCTCTTTCTGAACCTCTGCCATCTTCTTTACATCTTTTGATCGCCCAATAACGAACCTAAAAGCTAAACCAGTAGCTTGTTCCAACCTACAAAATATATTAATGAAACAAAACGCATTGGTACAACCCCAATAAACTGGGCAACAGAAATAGGCATTTTCATCAAAGCCAGATTGTTGATCTTGCTGAGTTAATATAAAAAATCATAGCTAAGTTAAAAAAGATCAAACACAGCAACTGATCATGGTAACAAACCCCGAAGTAATATCAAACAAGAATACTTCAGAATCATATAAAAACAATCTGATCAATACAAAAATCGATCGGATATAACTAAATTTAGTAACTTTGCAGCTGAGAAGGTGAATACACCTCAAAAGGCCATCTGGGTTGGAAGGAAACCAAGTGTTGCGCAAAGCCGCACGGCGATCAGCGGAGCCGAAACCGGTCTGAATTCCGACGAACCCAAGAAGCTTAGGCCGATCAACCAGACCACCGTTATGATCACCATGCTTCCGAGAATTGGGTAGCGAGTAGAATGCCCGGAAGGTGTCTTCGGATTTTCCGCATCGGAAAACGGGGAGAGGAATGGGGCGACGGAGAGCGGTGACGGCGAAGATGGTCCCGGCGAGGCCGAGGATAAGGGAGATGAGGGAAAAGACGATAATGGGCAGAGGAGTGCGAGGAGTGACAGGGACAGAATTGGGTTTGAGAGGCTTGAGGAGCTTGGAGGAGTAGGAGGGAGAGGTGGTGGAGGTGGTGGAGGTGGTGGTGGGGAGGGAGGAAGATTGGCGGTGGGAAAAGAGGGGCATTTTGGTCAATTACTGGAATGTTATGCGACTGTGAGTCTCACTCTCACACAGTGAGCGTATGCAGGCAGTGTGCTAGATCTCAGGGTCGGGAGAGAGAAGACTCGGTGAAGAGTGACACTCAAGTCTCAACTGCAAGAGTTGGAAGGTCAGTTTCACACTTTCACTTCACTTTGCTTTTCTTTTTTATTTATTTTCGGATTCTTCAATCTTCATTCATTTTTCTTCCTTCTCATCCTTCTTTTTGCCAGAGCATGTTTTCATTATTAACTCCTGAACCCAGTTTTTTTTTGGCTCATCACTCGTAACTTTTAAACAAATTACCAATACTTAAAAAAAAACAAAAAACAAAAAACGAAAACAATTACCAATACTTTTCAGTTTCAAACTTAATTATAAGACTGGCTCAGTACAATCATCTCTCATAAATGGGGGGTGAAACTCACCAACATGAGTGATCATATTCCTATCTCACATATGTAACAAAGCATATCTCACATATGTGAAAAAGGGTCGCGCTAGATCATTCATTTTTCTTCCTTCTCATCCTTCTTTTTGCTAGAGCATGTTTTCATTATTAACTCCTAAACCCAGTTTTTTTTTGGCTCATCACTCGTAACTTTTAAACAAATTACCAATACTTAAAAAAAAACAAAAAACAAAAAACGAAAACAATTACCAATACTTTTCAGTTTCAAACTTAATTATAAGACTGGCTCAGTACAATCATCTCTCATAAATGGGGGGTGAAACTCACCAACATGAGTGATCATATTCATATCTCACATATGTGAAAAAGGGTCGCGCTAGAACTGTCTCATTGAATTTTTTCTAATTATACAAACACTCTCTCCTATTGAAAGCAAGGAAAGAAAGGATAGTGTGAGAGGAGAGAGAGAAAAGGCAGAAGAAAAAAGATATTTATATTTTTTTTAATTCAAGTTAATACAAATAAAATGACTAGTCTAAACTCTAAAATATGGTATGGCGACCAATAGTTTGGTTAGCAAGTTACTAAGTTGCTGCCATATAGTGGTGTTTCTGGGTCATTCAGGCTCGATCCACAGCTGGGTTTATGTTTCTTACAATTGAATTGGCCCAAAACAATGAGTTGGTGAAGATTGCATTAGTGAAGCTTTGTATTTTCTTTTTCCTGTCTTTGAGCAACACATGGGTGAAAAAGGTGTTGGAGGAGACGTCGTAATATATTTCAGGCTCAGCAATCACAATCTAAAAGATTACAAAGTAGTCTACAGCATCTAGTCCCTCTCATAATACACTTCTTTTCCCTCTCGCAGCCACCAAGCAGAAAGAATTTTCACTTGTATCACTCAAAATTTAATACCCAAAAAAGCAAAAAGGCCAAAAAAATAAAAAACTTGATGAACCAAATTAAGCCCAAATTGCTCACTTGTATCACTCAAAATTTAATACCCAAAAAAGAGAAAAGGCCAAAAAAAAAAAAANAAATAAAAAACTTGATGAACCAAATTAAGCCCAAATTGCAAGTAAAGACATCAATCCAGCTCCAAGGAAGAGCAAGCAATAAGATACAAGTTGGAGCCTGAAATTGCAGCTCATCCTCTTACTTAGAAAATCAGCAGCAATGAGATCCACCAAGGCCATGTATACCAGAATACCAGCAGACATGGAATCCAAGATGCCTTCAGTGACCAAAGCTCCTGGGCTGTATGGGTTGTAGAATGAAGAAATGGCAGTCCCAATGCCAATCCCTACTGGAGTTGTTATGGCAAAGAAAAATGCCATTAGTGTTGATGATAGGGTGCTAAATTGGGCTTGAGATATGCAGCCTCCAAGTGCAAATCCTTCAAAGAACTGGTGAAAGGACAATGCTGCAACCAAGGGTCTTATGGTGCATGGGCTTTGTGAAACTCCAAGTGATAGCCCAATGATAACTGAGTGTGATACAATCCCAAGTTCCAAAATCTGCAAAGGAAACATAGTATTAAATACAAGCACAATAAGTCATCTAGTAACAGTAGTGGCCAACACAGATCTAATAGAAAACCCTGAACATATATGTTCTGCTTCTGCATGCAAATTGAAAAACTGAGGGTTTATTAACCCTCAGGTCCCTCACACATACTGAGGCTTTCATTGACTACATTCTCTTCAAGAACAACCAAACACTTCACAAGCTCACACAAGCAAACTTGGTTGATAACCAATAATTGGACTTTAATTTGTAAGAAGAATGTTAGTAAGATTGCAAGTAAAATAGGTTGTTTTGTTAAAATTATAATCATATTTCATTAATACAATCAGTTTATTATGTTTTTGAATTTAATGAGCTTAGGTCTTGAATTGAAGATAAATTTTCCTACGTTTTCTTAACTTTTTTTTTTTTTTTCTGCGTCCATTTAGTTTTACAGGTTCTGAAAGAACAGAAGCTTAAATATTTTATTTTATTTTATTTTTTAGAATAAGCTCCAATATCATTTTAAAAATTAAATATAAATGAAAAAATTAATTCATCACTTCTCCAAAATCCAAATAGTAATTATTGTCTCGATCAATTCAGTGAATTCACCATAAGTTAACCACTCAAAAACAAGGTTAAGAAGGTCTGCCTTTCAATTCAACTAATCATGAGTTGCTTGCAATTACAAGTTATAACCCAAAATCAACTACGCCGGCCCCACTCAACAAAAATAGCGGGATCTAGAGTGGACTGACATGACACGTGGCAGAACCAGAGCCACACAAGAATACTTTTTACCTACTGTGCGAAGTTTCGTAAGAACACTTCATAGGCAACTACTAAAAGCGACATTCGTTTCAGGGCCACACTTAAGAACAATTATTAACTCCCAAACAACAACGATGTACGAAGACGGTGAGTGAAAAATAAATAAATGAAGTCAAGTACCTGAGAAACGACGACGTGCCGAACACCACTATCCTCGTCACCATCACCCGACCCATGAGAATGTCCATGCCCGTGCGACTGCTGAGGTTCCCTCACGTGCCCGTCACATGCATCCTGACCATGCGCATGGCTGTGTCTATGGTGCGCCGCGTGCGCATGCATCCCCACAATGTGCATCCCACCGCCTTCCTCTTCCCCAAACACCTTCCCATTCAGCTGGGGAAAAGTTGCACCCGAGTCCGCAATTTCCGGGTCATCCGATCCGACCCGAACTTGATCCTCAGTGGGCCGGGCGAGGCCCTGTTTGCGCTCGTAATACTGAGTGCCCACGAAGTCAACGAGGAGGGTGGCGAGCGAGGCCATCATGGCGAAGAACCCGGAGAAGGGGAACTTGGACCAAGGGTATTCGGGCAGGCACGCGTTGTTGAGCGCGTCCGACCCAGCCGACAGCATGTGAACGAACCCGGTCGCCAAAATGACGCCGGCGGCAAAGGCCTTGGCGGCGACGAAGAGGGTGCCGTCGGTGCGGAGAAATTGGCGGTTTTTGCCGACGAGGGGAATGGCGACGCCGAAGACTCCGGCGAGAAGAATCGAGGCGACGGCGATTAGTTTGAGGACAAGCGCCGCCGACTCGTCTCGGCAGGCCTCCAGCTCGGCGCTTTCGCAGCTGGTGTTGGCCATGGACTGCAAAAGGGACTCTGTTTTTGAGGGCCCAAATCGAAAATCGAACAGAATTTAGAAACAAATCTTCCATTTTTGTTTGTTGGGCACAATTTTCTGGGCATTCAAACAGAGAGTTGATAGTTGGAAGCGAGAAATGTAATGAAATTAAATTTACCTGAGAAAATGCGAGTTTTTTCTCGGAAACCTGGAGGGCAGAGCAAGGGCCAAAAATCCTACGCAAAACCCAAAACGTTAATCGGAGAGAATGCTAGAGAAATATTGGGATTGAGAGAGAGAGAGAGAGAGAGAGAGAGAGAGAGAACAAACCTCAAGGAATAACATGGGATGTGGATGAGTGGATTATATATGTAGAAAATTGTTTGTTTTTGTTTAATTTGATGAACGTACACGAATCTCGAATTGCTTTGATCAGCAGCAGGCAGAGATAGAGAGTATGGGGAGGAGCAGCAGAGCAGTGTAGAGATGGTGGTGCGCGCAGAAACAGACACATAGACATACACACAGAGATGTTAAAGAGGAGGAAAAGAGAAGGAGATGGTTAGGAGAGAGTGTCGACATAGTTGACGAAACCGAAGGTACATGAGGAATGTAGAAGCCACACTTCCCACTTTTCGCTTAACAATGAGCGCGAAAGTGTCGACACTTGTTGCACACTTTTTTTATAAATCTCATTTTGTTTTTTTTCAGCCTTCTCGATATAAATATAATTTCAATTCTCATTTTCTTTTACAATTTAATTTATTTCCACTGTTTTTTTTCGGTACTTTGGCACAACAATGACAACATACTCTGCTAATTTGAATGAATGCTTCGGTTTGGGTCGCTAAATTAAGAAAAACTACCAAATGAAAAATTATATTGTATAATTATGACATCACTAATATAAGGCGGTGACTTTAAAAATAAATAATGGACGACATAATGATATATGTATAATGTAATATTAAACTATAAATTAGTATTTAATTATACTAAGTAACAATATTATTATAATTATAAGTCCTCTTAATCCCAACTTCATTCCAGTATTCCACCTCTTACCCCCTTTTGAGTTAAAGCTTAAATATTATTTCTTTCAAATAATTACATATTTCTTATTACTGATTCTCTAATTTAAAATTAATAATAATTAAGTCAATTTGCTAAATTCTTGACGTAGAGTTCTTATATTTTATAGTTGTGATTGAAAAGTTAGGAGTGACTTTCAAAGGAATCAAAAACGTAAGGGACTTGCTTTGTGCAATCGGTGGCAGTTGACCTAAATTAGAGAGCCAAGAGGTGCATGATTCAGGCATACCAATATACCATTATTAGAGGTTCATACTTTATTTTACCGTTTTCTAATTTTTTTTATGTTTTATGAGTGCATGGCATCATCGAATCAACTTCTTTTTACATAAATAGGTTAAGATTTGCCGGCCCACTCGACGACAACATACATGGTTTGGGCTTTTGCCTAATTTTAGACAAAGAATTGCCTTCTCTTTTGCGTATATCACTGTCGAGTTCGTTGGCCCAAAAAACAAAAAACTATTCAGTCCCAACAAAACAATTGAAATATTCAACTCTTGATTATCAAGGTCTCTTAGTTTATAGAGAATTCCTCTTGTAATTTATTATATACTTTCTTTGTATAGAAATAGGGTACACTCATAAAATATATACTTGTTTATTCATTCAATAAAGATCATCCAAGTTGTACAGTTTACACGGTATCTATTAACGTGTTGATCTCAACGACTATACGACTCATATCACTCAATATAAAAAACTTTGATGTAAAAAATAAACACTAAATTGTGGCCTTGGGGCGTAATCTTTTGTGCAATAAGTTCATAGGCTGATACAGGAATATTCCTTTTTTAAGCTTTATGAAGAGGACTAAAGCGCGTTAAAAACTTAAGACTGGATCTAAAGTGGAAGAAGCCATTATTTTTCAGAGTGGACAATTAGTATAAAAGTGTTGATGACAATATCCACATGATGACCTCATTTGCTGACTGGTGTTGACATGTACTACAAGTCTACAAGTACTGGACCACCAACTCTACAAGGTGGCCTCAACTCAAGCAACACGCCTTTTCTTCTTAAATCAATTTTATGCTAATTCAGATTTCACACGATGTGATTATTAACCTAATTTCATTAAAGGCACATTTACTTACCCATAATCGAAATCAGGCATGTAGCGGAATGAGTAATAATCGAGTGAACATGAATCGGAGTGAACAGGAATTGGAGTGAATATAAATCGAAATTAAGTATTCTTATTAACGTGTTTACTAACTATTAGGAATGTGAATAAAAATAAAGTTGATTTACATAAACATGTTTACTAACTAGCAAGAGTCGGAATCAAAATGAGTTTGATTACTAAAATGCCCTTATACAACATCTATAATCTATTATACTTATGTCAACTATTTATTAATCATAATTTTTAAAATAATGAATATTTATTGTACTAAAAATAAATTTCACCCCAATATTTTGCAAACAATAAATTTTTATACTTTATATTATAATTTATAATAATTTTTAAATATTAATGTGATGTTGAGGTAGGATTTATTTTTAATGTGATATTGTGTCATTGATTTTTTGCAATTAATATATATAATTAAGTTACAAATTTAAAATTTTACTTTAATTATATTTGTAATATAAGGGTATTTTTGGATTTTCATTAAAAGTGTGAGGGCATTTTGGATAAAAAAAGTTTCTTTCCCTTTCCCCCTTCCCCAATCCCAACCCCCCCTAAGGAATGGCAATCCCCTAAAATCAAGGAATGCCACTCTTGATTTTGGTGGGCCCCACAAATTTTTTTTTCCCTTTCCCAAGTTAGTAAACATGAGAATAATAATGGGAATCATTCCCAAATGCAAGTAAACACTTGAATGGGAATGACTCCCATTGATGCCATTGCCATTGATGATAAGTGAACATGCCCTAAGTGTATGGATGTATCAATCAGTGTAATCAATAATTTCAAGCTTTTCGATCATGTTATTTAATTTATCAAATGGTCATATACTTCAAGAATAAAATCCTGATAAAATACCTACAATAAAAATAAAATAATACAAAAAAAGTATATATGTCAAACTCAAACAATAAAATTTCAATAACTATTTGTTTTAGTAGATATTATAGTATTCAATTTCTCATTATCCAAGAAGATCTTGAGTTGAAATTCCATATTGGACAATTGATTAATTAATAAATAAAAAATCACAGCGTAAATGTTAAAAAAAAGTAAAATATTTTGTAGTTATCAGATTTTTGTAAGAGTTAATGTTTTTGTTTTTTAAACTCTTTTTTATACTATTATCTGTTTTTGAACAAGTGGGGATTTTCATGAACCTGTTCAACAAGAAGTAAGTTTTCTTTTTAGTTACTCTTTAATCATTGGTTATCTTATGTACAATGATCATAAGACAACTTGTAGATATTGGAGTAGGAAAACAAGAAGTAAGTTTTCATTTTAGTTACTCTTTAATCATTGGTTATCTTATGTACAATGATCATAAGACAACTTGTAGATATTGGAGTAGGAAAAAGAAATTACTTGATTGTTAAAAGATTGATGAATATCCCCATTTGCTCAAAAAAGATAATGGTATAAAAAAAACCCTAAAAATTAAACATTAACTCTTATAAAAAAATCCAATAATCTAATCCTTTGGTACTTAACCAGAAAAGAAAACCCCTTTCCCATAGGGGGCCAAATCCCAAAGGAAAACGACAAGGCATATGCATATGCTGGCCATCCCCACAATCAACGGAGCCTGCAACTTCTGAGTCTTCTACGCCTCTTCTTTCCCATGAATATCTGCAGTTTAAAATTTCTTTTTGGGGGTTAAAACATAATTAATTAATTTATTGACAACCAAACTAAACAGTGATTCGAATTTCGACCCCCTAAAAAAAAAAAAAAACAGTGAAGGTTTCCAACACTATTACCTTGGAAAACTGGAGATCTTCTTTGCAAAATACCCAGTGGAGAGCAACGTTAGTTAGACCTCAAGCTCCATCTGAAAGACGTGGTCTTTTGTTGTTAGTTTGCAAGTGTTTATCGAATGAAAACGATCCTCGAATACGTGGATATATATATACAAACACAAACTTGGCCATGGGTGTTAGAGCAGATCAGAAAGAGATGATTCAGATGCACAGGTGAAGTGGTGAATTAGAAAACCGAGGGAGTGTGTGCATGTCGACATTACTTGACACAATAGAACATATATGATTGAGGCCTTGAGGGAGGTGTTGGTTTCATTTCTGGCTTTTTGCTCAAGAATGAACACCATGGTGACGACACCTTTTTAGTTTTATAATAATTTAATAATGTTATATTAATTACATTTTTATATTATCTTACATTATCATTTTACTAAATATTTTTTTTCTTCTTTTTAAGTTTTATTTTTTATTATTTAGTTTCAAATAAATAAATAATATCTATCTCCCTTCATGTTACACATGACGTATTGAAAGGGAGAAATAAACATATAAAATATATATAATTGTACAAAAGTTTTTTCTCTAGATTTGCATAGTAACATACCTCTCATAAAAATTTAAAAAGAATAAAAAAAAGATAATTACCAATACTCCCATTTTGGACTTTATTTTTCCTTTAAAATCCACCTTTTTATTGGGCTTTCCAACTGGTCCACTTGTTGTATTTCCGGCCCAGTTTTCATTCCATTTGGACTACCTCTTAATTTTATTTCCATTATCAATTAACTTTACTTCTCTCTCCCACTCCCTTTTTCATTTCTGTCTGGTACTATACCATTAAAGCTTACAAAATTGCCCAACCTTCAAGATCTAGATTTTGAAGGAACAATCAACTTTATGGTGAGATGGGAACCGGATCATGTGAGCCGCGTTTAAAGATCTAGATTTAGATTAAGAGTTTGAAGCTCTACTTTAACCCAAACGGGCTAGATCACCTATTGGAGAGATGGATCTGAGATGTATCGAGAAAGGGCTTCAAGAGTTAGATCTCGAGGTTTCCAAAGGTATAAGGACCTACGACCTCCCTACCACTGTCTCGATCTTGTTTGGCCTTGGTAACTCTGCCTTTGATTAACGTTGCTAGTAACAATAAGGTAGCCTTTGATTAAACGTAGTTAGCTAACAATAAGGCTAGCGCTAACAAGGCTGGGAACATAGCCTTTGATTAACAATAGCTAACAATAGATAAGTGCTTGATATTGGTACTCTTAATATTGTAATTTTATATTGTTACTCTAAATAGCTTGATATCAGCCTTTAGCAGTTGCTTTAACCCTGTCTTTGATTACTAAATAAACTTTTTTATGTAATATTAATTGTCCGACAGTAATATTGGATTCTAAGTATGTTCAATTTGTAAATATTTGATTCTAAATAACAATATTTAAACATAGGTCATGTCTTCAATTCTTGCACTAATCAGATAGTTGAGCAAATCGTGCATACATACTTTCAATGCTCTATCAAGTTGATGTTGTATACAGTATTGAGACTGTAGTTGTGAACGATTCCATCTTGATGAAAACTTGCAGCCTCTGAGTGGGTATAGAGTAGATAAAGCTTTGGATTCTGAACACCCGGACTTTAAGGAATGTGGCTTAGTTTAGGGGACTTCATCCTAATCACTATACTAGAAAGCCTCCATAAGATCCAACATGCTGATGTGAAATCTCTGTTTGTATGTTATTGTAGGCACAACTGAGTAAAAAAGGTGTAAGTTGGGTTCCTTCTCCTATTTGTTTGTACGGTGGTGCTTGTGAGTTTTGTTCTTGGATATTGTCTACACCTTTGAAAAAATTTGCATGAAGATGTCTCAATATGAGTAATTAATGTTGGTTTTATTTACTTCAGGAGAAGCATGAGTAGAGAAGATAGGCTTGGAAAGCTTTTGATAATGAGAAGTATAGTAATAGCCGCACATCTAACTAAGCTCATTGTATTTTTTTTCTTTTTCTTTTTTATCTCATTATATTGTATAATATTACTTGGATCCTAATTATATTATTTAAAGTTTCATATGTCTTTCTTGTATGATAGTAACAATACATGATTGTTACAATAAGGTGATTGTTACTATCATACTAACAATAAACTACATTGATTGTTATGGTCGGACGACAATAACAATAAGGTAATTGTTATTATCAGACAGTAACAATTAGGTATTGCAACTATCGGACAGTAATAATAATATGTAGTTACAAACCTAATTTTTCTCTAGATGTGGGAAAAATAAAAATAAAAAACTTCATTTTTTTGTTTTATGTTTATGCAAAAACAAAAAATGTAAGATTTATATAAATTGCCTTATTTTATTTTTTTGTAAAGTAATAATAGTTACTATTCGATAATAACAATTATCTAAATGTAAGAAATAAAAAATTGCAGTTATAAGAAAAAAAAAGTAGTACTGTAGCGCACTATAGGAACGGCATTATTGTAGCGTTTGGGTTTTTTAAAAATAGATTGACAATGAAATTGTCTTCCGCATATGAGCTTTTTAATCTTTACTTTTGTCTAAATGGACTTATAAAAAAAAACCAAGGAAATCCGACTTACAGTTACATGTGAAATATTTGGATTTTGGGTTGACCCGACCTTAAACAATTGGGCTTAGACAAATTTGGGCTAGGATGCGCCCACATGAGAGAAGAGAGTAAAGCTTGTGAGCCCTTTTTTTGGGTCATGGGCTCGGGTTAGGCGGCCCTATTCTAAGATGTGTAACGGTCCTGACTCCTGATTTTGTTTTCTAATTTTAGCTTTGATTCCACGTGGCCACAGCATAAGACAGCCGCTAGTGAGTCATCCAAAACGACTTTTCCGGCCGCCATTGGTACGGCGGTGGAAGTGCTGACACAGTGACACAGCACCCCCACGACGTCTGTCCTTCATAGTTGCCAACATGTACACTTTAATCGATCGATCGCTAGCGGTCCAATGGCTAATAAATGCATCCTTGGTTGACCAACATATTGGTTGAAGCTTAATTACAAGGTTGCTTGAATTTTGTAAATAATGGAGAAGGAAGAAGAGGAGGCCCATGTTACTATGTGTTGACATTTTAATTAAAATTAATATGGGCAATGCCGACCATACCCATTGCCCATGTTCCTATTTTTCAGCCTAATATTTTAGTGAAACAGTAGGGGCTACCTTTAATTTTTTTTTTTTTTGGTCCACACTAGGGAGCTACTTAAACTTGGAAGTTGGAACTACCTCAGTTTCAAGTTGTGAAATTGAATTGAATACCTTGTACATAATACATGTAGAGTATTCATAACTCATATCACAGCTAGGTCCCATAAAATCATGTAATCATTAATCAAAGTCATGACAGATGTATCAAATAGATCTTCCTACTACCACACCATTATACCTAAATTATTTCCCAGTTTGTAGAGAGCTTCTGCTAGCCACTTTTTTATAGTATGATACTATCATGTGTGTGATTGTTTTGAATTTACATTTTGGACATACCCAACTGCTTTTTTGGTTTCTTCAGCAAATGTGTGATTAACCACTGTCTGTGAAGAATGGAGAAAAAAAAAAACCCAGTGTCTGTGAAGAATGGAGAGAACCTTGGAAAAACGCTGCCGTTTTGTAGGGGGGCAGCGAAGTGCAATAGATGCCTTGTCACTTCCCTGTTCCCGCTCTCGCTCGCCACCTTTATTAAGTCCAACCACAACCACAACCACAAGCTCACATTTCCTTCCTTACACAACCACCTCTTCTTCTCTTTTCTGTCTGCTTCACACAGACCCATCACTCACCGACACGTGCCGTCAATATCACAAAAAGGAAAAATTACATTTTTCAGAAAAATTATCACATACCTGCACAGGATGACGAAAATATCCACCGAAATAAAGCAAGGAGACTGTGAGAGAGAGAGATAGAAGAAGCAGAGAGCTTTCTATTTCTGGCCTTGTCTCTCTTCTCACCGTCTCTCTCTCTCTAGCCCACACCCACTGTAACCATTGCCCATAGCCATGTTTGAGGACTCTGTGTCATCCCTGCCCTCAATTTGGGCTTCCATGAACAGCTGGTTCACCCCAGCTGTCTTCTTTGTGCTCCTCAACGTTATGATAGGCACCATTGCCATAGCTTCAAACTTAGGCACACAAAAACACCACGAACAACAACAACAACAACCCCATCAACAACGCCAAGACCATCACCTTGCTAGATCTCCATCTATGTTGCAGAGGCTCAAATCCTTCAACCTCAACATGTACGCCTACAGATCTCCAGACCCACCCACCACCTCTAATTTTGAGAAACCTCCAGAAACTGAGACCCAGACCCTGACCCTGACCCATGAACCAGAACAGCCCCAACTTACCAGATCTCCTTCTCTGCTTCAACGCCTCAAGTCCATCAACTTCCACATTCCCCAACTCCCCACCACCACCACTTTGCACCAAACCCACGAACCAGAAGAACCCCCGTATTACGGTCTTCATCATCAACAAGCTCCTGAAGAACAAGAACAAGAATTCGAGGAAGACGAAGACCATTTCCCAGGAGACCCAGAAGCAGAACCGGAAGCAGACGCAGAATCAGAACCAGAACAGAGCATTGATGAGATTTACAGTCAGCTAAATCTCCATGACAGCCGCGTAACAAGGACCAAGTCAGACACCCAACCGGCCTCTGGTGAGGTGCCGCCAAAGCTTCCCAAGAAGATGAAGAAGTCGGCAAGCTCCAGGTCTGCATTTTCTCATTTTCAGGCGGAGGACATCGTCGAGTCTTGCCGGCCTGCGACTGTGAGGGAGAGGAAGGCTAAAGTGACGGAGGCTGATGATGATGAGGTGGATGCGAAGGCTGATGACTTCATCAACAGGTTCAAGCAGCAGCTGAAGCTGCAAAGGTTGGACTCCATCATAAGGTACAAGGACATGATCAACAGAGGCAGTGGCACTGGCAAGTGATGAAGAAAAAATATAATAAAATTAATTTTGCTGGGTTGGTTGGTTTCTATTTTTATTTTTATTTTGTTAATTTTTGGTCCACTAATTAAGATTTAGGGGTTATTGGATGTGTAATTTAGATCCACTTACTACTGCTGCTTCTGCTTATGTTTGTTCAACTATTTGCCCAACATCCAAATATGCCCTTATTAAATCTCTTCTCTATCATTTAGTGTAAATTAGCCGCAGCTAGCTAGCCTTCATTTTTCTGTGATTTGGGGAGCTTTTTATCTTTTTAATTGGTCATCGCTGTCTATCAAACTGTCATTTTGGAAGTGGAAAGTTGTACAGCTTGTATTACTCTCATAGATTCCACTGGTTATTGCCTTATTGGGTTTTTTTTTTATATGCCAGAAAAAAAACCTCACTTATTATTTGCTTGATTGAAAGAAGAGAAGAGATATTTTTTATTTGTTTATTTTTGTCTGAGAAAAGAGATTTTGATGTGATGTATATAGGCAATATCCTGTTGTTTATATCATTTTTGGTGAGAAATTTTATATTTATATACTTTTTGTGTCTATTTTTGTTATAATGCGAGGGTGCTTGGGAATAGAGCCCTATAATTTCAACACTACTGTGTCTTCTGCTCTTTCATGTGGCTGTGGTCTCTAGTATTTGTGGAGGGAACGGTATTGGCTGTATTGCCCACAGAATATTGGATTTTAAGTGATGTATACAGAGGGTGGGGCAGGGCAGTTTAGTCAAATCTCCTCACTTATGCTTATCCGTATGTTGAGGTGTTTGGTTGTGTGGTTGCACGTGGGAGATTTTGTTTCGGTACAGGCATCAACACCATTTGATCCGGTGCATCCATATATCCAGTACGGTCTTTCATACATCAATTACCGGGGGTTTCCCAGATTTAATATACATCTCATAAATGTCTCTACCATCTCGGATGGGGTTCTTGTGGTCCCTCTGATTTATTATCAATTTTTTTTTTGGGGTTATTATCAATGTTTTTCTTGTCTGAATTCTGATGATGAAGTGGGACCACCACATAATTAGAGGGTAAAACATCACTTTATCTCTCACTTTGAGCAACATGGGTCCAATTATCCTTTTCTTGTCTCCACTGTTACTCTAATTCGAATTGTTATGTTTATGATATGGGAGAAAATGCTTTTTCTATTAACGAAATGTGTGATTTTGATTGGCAACATGACTGGTTGCTTTTTGTGTTTAATTACGGTTTATTGCTTTCTGTTTTTGTTTTGTTTTGCTAGGCTAGTTGTTTTTTTGATACACATAAGGTATATACAATCGTGATATAGAAGTTTTTTTTCTAAATTTGATATTGGTTTTTGGGATTAAGAAATTTGAATACTTGAGAAACAAAAAGATGATGCTCTAATTGTTGTGGAAGCAATGTCTTTTGTGGATCTGCAGAAGCCATATTTTAATGGTAATACACAGGAGATCATGCCTTTGCGTGTTACAAACTGTGACAGTGAGATGCTCAACCTGATTATCAATATTAGTCCCCCAAAAAAAAAATTATGGTCAATTTTAAAAACAAAGTTGTGTATATATTTTTGTATTGTAGGACCACAGACAGAGGATCCAAGCCCACAACATCAAAACTTGCTACCGTGTCTGAAACAAGGACATGCTATGTTTTTGGTGTACCAAGGCCAATGCTATCAGTATTTTTTTGGTTTAAATTATATATATATATTTGCCTGACTGCCTCTGCTGTTAAATTTTTGTGTCAGATTTGAATTTAAACACTGTATTGAGAGACCAGGATATACAATGAAGCATGATTGAAATTAAATACGTAAGTATTTGAATTTCCAATTGGTCTTATTATGTTATTAACCCAGTTTCGACTTCCCATTTAGCTCATGATAATGGCGGATTTCATTACCTTGAAGAAAATTGGCCTGATTAGTGTATTGGTCCAATTTTATATCGCAAAAAAAATGAAGAATCATTTATTGATATATAAGGAATTAGAGCACGTACGATATATATTTGATAATCATACATGTGGTATAATCAAGGAGAATGTGGGCATATGTAATGTGTGAGGTGACAAGGTGTTGCTCTCTTTCATGTTTTGTCTTGTTCTTGGGAAGTTGTGGTGCTCTGATAGAAAGATAGCTTATGGTTATAGTGGTAGATACAAGTATACATCTCATACAAGAAAACAAAAGGTTTTGGTGGATGCATTCAACCATAGTTAAGCTCCACTAGCAAACACTATTTTTTGGGGCCAAGCAAGCAGTAGCAAACACTATTTAAGTCGGAGAAAATTCTCGCAATAAGTGATCACATGATTAACATATGAGAATGTAGATGTATATTTCCCTTACATATATGAAAATATTTCTTCTTTAATTATTAATCTACAAAATTTATAATCTTCTTTGAAAATTTGTTTGACTTCATCCTTACAAGATGAGGTGTCAAATTGTGTTACTAGGAAAGATAACCAATTTTGGTCATTATAGTTTAAATTTGTTAACCCATACACATGTAGGTAGGTTTTGTTTTTAATCAATGACAAATAGAGAGACCCATCAACTTGTTAAATAAAATTTTGGTTCATTATGTTTTAAATGCATAAGGAACCGATTTGAAGTATGGCAAATTAATTTTTTTTTCTGATAAATTGACGAAATTTTTTCAATTTATTGTTAATTATAAAAAAAATCTAACGACATGAACTTAATTGAAAAAGCATTTAAACAGTTAAAACTACAAAGACCATATTAGTATTTTTTGTGTTGTTATTATTCTTTATAGTTGTACATACTTTGAATGGCTCGAGCATAATTAATAACAATAAGGAGATATAAACAGACCAAAATTCCCCTTGAAAAACCAATTAAAGTTGAATTTGAGAGGAGCATCTTCTCAAACTAAAGTTGTAATCCGAGAAGAGGGGCGGGAGTCGGGACTGCCTCGAAGATTTAGTTTATTCGTAAAATACGAGACTGTTATTAGTCATAGATCACAGGCCATTTACCGCCGTTGATTTCCACAAGGAGTACACGTGGCCACGCGGGCTAGGCATGATCTTCTTGCTAAACCGAGTATGAACTATGAAATATTAGAAACCAACATTCAACAACAGAGTCCATGACAAAAGGGACTTTCACAAACAACAAACACATGCAAATGTATCTGCAAATTGCTTAAAATTGGTCCCTTTTGAAAAGCGAAAACATCTCAACATCAAAAATCTGAAAATCAAAATGAAAGCGGAAAAGAAAGTTGGCACTGTAACACACGCATTCGAATCTAAAGACAAGAGGAAAGGCAGTGTGCACTAAGAGACAGAAAAGGAGTGACCTTTACATTGAGAGACAGAGAGACAGAGAGAGATGGTGTGGATGGTAACTCAACAGCTTGCGATTAGAGGAAAGAGAAGGCGTGTGTGGGGAGGAGCGTTTCTGTGTTTGATGTTCTTCATGTTGGTCACTCCCAAGATTTCTCACTCTCCAGAACACCATCTCTATGCTGATATGCGCAATTTCCTTGGTACCCAAATTTCAAATTTCCCGTCTTTTTCTTTTTCTTTCTCTTTCTATTTCTATTTCTTACTGTTTATGTATGTTTTGTTTAATTTTGTTATCTGGGTTTTTGACAGGAGTGCCTAACACATTGAATGTGATCACAAATTTCCCATTTTTGGTTGTTGGGGTTCTGGGTTTTGTTTTCTGTGTCCAAGGAGGCCTTTTCAACATCAGGTTCTGTACTTCTACATTCTATATTACTTGATACTATGATTTCTTTCTTATAGTTGATGTCATTGGAGTTAATTTTGGGTTGCTTTGGTTTTAGTTTGCCAGGTGAAGTTTGGGGCTGGGCACTATTCTATGCAGGAATAGCAGGGCTGGCTTTTGGCTCTGCTTATTATCATTTGAAGCCCGAGGATAATAGAGTAACATGGGACAACTTGCCGGTTAGCATTTGAATTTCATCCAACAGCTCTCAATTTTAGCTATTTGTTTGTACCAATTGCTCTGTTTGTTATTTCTTTTGGGAGAATGTCTTTGCTCTATTTTATAAAATTCTAGACTAACAAAAACAAAACTGTCCTCTCAACTGTGCCTAATTCAATCAAATTCTCACTCAAAAGGGGAAAATAAATGTATGCCAGTGCAAGTGTCTACCCAGTTGGCGAACTTGATATGCGGTCCCTATTTTTTTTTTTTTTTTTATAAACAAAAAGAGCATGAGTGAAAAAGAAGAAAATAAAATGTTATGCTCCATGGGTTTTCTGGTAAACAAGGAGAGGAACTGGGCTCTTTTAGGCATTTTCCACCTTTCCTGTTTCTCTAAATTTATTGCAATGGTTGAAGTAGATTCTGAATTGCAGATGATGATTGCATACTCCTCACTTTTCTCTAGTTTTATAGTGGAGAAAGTGGGAGGGAGGACTGGTTTAGGTTGTCTATTTGCACTCCTTTTCATTGCTTTTCTTAGTACTGCGTTTGAAAGGTTAGTTTTGTGTTTCAAGCTTTGCATTTTCTCTGTGTTGTTGTGCTAAACTCTTATTTTTGAGGTATGCATGAATTATTTTTTTTTTTTCTTTTGTTTGCTAAATATGGTTCACAACTTGGTTGCAGAACATATAATGATACCAGATTGTACATGATGTTCCAGTTTATTCCATGTATAGCAATTCCAGTAATGACATTTGTGTTCCCACCCAGATATACTCACTCGAGATATTGGCTTTGGGCATCAGGTAGGTCTCGTTCATCATTTGGTGAGGTAGTATTGCTTTCTTTCTTTTCCCTTTCTTGTCTTTCAGTGAATCTACTCTTCTCATTCATCTAATACAGATTGCTTACAGGGGTTTACCTTCTCTCCAAATTTGAAGCTTTTGCTGACAGGAAAATATACCATGCAAATCATTACATGATCAGTGGGCACTCTTTGGAGCATTTGTCTTCGGTGATGGTCCCTGTTCTGCTCAGTATTATGCTCATGCAAAGAAACTTAAAATGTCAAAGGTACTTTGGTTCTGCAGTTAGTGAAACTTTTTATTATATTATGATCTTTGTGAAATGAAAGGTTAAATTGTACCTAATGTTTTAAATTGCTTGTCTGATGTTTCTGTGTTTGTATATGATGTGATGGGTTGTATCAGCTGATACCTTGAAGAAATTCTCGAAGGTATTTATTTTTCTTATATGTTAGTGGGCTTGATAACAGAATAGGTGCCTCTAAAGAATGCTCATGAATAGGCAAGGCTGATGATGAAATTTTCTGTTCTGTGGCTAGCGGATGCTCGAAAGTCTTCTGTAAACAAGGTGTCATTGGAGGAGGTAACGAGCTAATTGTACCACTCTTCACTTCTTCAGTATTAGTTGAACATGTCTCTGCCAGTGAGCAATTAGATAAATCATTTTTGGCTTTAATAAATTATTCTCCAAGCTGGAACAAGATATGGGATTAGTCAAGAATGTCCCCTTCTCCCCTTTTATGAACTGCTCCCTCCTGGTGGCTGTGACATGGTGACAGCCATTGACCGCTGGCACCAGAGTATAGGAAAAGTGAAAAGGTTACGAGGCCATAGTTCAGCTGGAATTGAATCACTTGTGTTGTGGACAGATTGTAACCCTTATTTGTAACTGCACTGTGATGACAGATTACAGGTGACAAATGGTATAAGACCTTGACTTAATTCACCACTTTTGCGGTTGTGATGTAGGAGATATAGGACTTGGAGGGTTGAATATGGATTCTTTATGTTTCTATGACTTTTTTGAAGGCTTTTCTTCCAGATCCCAGACCAGATAGTCGTGTGCAATATCGGTTTGGCTAATTTTGGACCGGCCAAAGAAGATTATACCCTCATTATATTGAATTGTGAGTGTGCCATGATAGATTCCACAACTTTTATCATCCATTATGCTGATAATGTGGATATTATTGGGTAAGCAACAGGGGGAACAATCAAAATTGCTCATATTACCTTTGTGGCACATGTATGACACACAATTTGCTCTTTACATGACAAACATAGGCATGCCCTTCATATGTATATTGTGGTTCTTTTGGACCATTTTGCTATACTATCATGTATCTAAGAATCTAACTAAATACACTCACATGTATGCATGTGCATGCAGGAACAGATGCGTGTCTACTATCATGGGATCATATATATGTTCCAATTTAAAAATAAACATTTATCTCCGAAGACTTTGCAAAGTCTAGTCAGTCACCCCAAACTATCTATAAGCAGCAGCTAAACCCAACCCCAATCCAAATTTGGGCAGGCCCATTAGAAGCAACAGACCATTAGCTGACTTAATAGAACATGATCCAAACACACCTAGCCACCCCAACAAACCTTGAAGTAGGTAATGCGCATGCTGACATGCACAAGGTGGTGCACCAAATCAGCAAGCAAATCTTGAGCATGCTGCACAAGTTTCGGTTCTGCAAGACACTCTAACGAGTCTTAGCTATCAAAGCAGAGCTTGAAATACCTATGTTCTATCCTCCAAACTCTCTTTTAAGCTTGGGTGTAGATAACTTGTGATCTTTTGACTTTTTGGAAAAATCCCCTCAAAGATTTATCTTTCTGCATTGAAGTAATGCACTCCTATGATGGAAATTTCTGAGCCATAACCGATGTGGGTGGCAGTGGCACTGAAATTTAATTGAACTCTGCAACATATATATAATATATCTGCTGTTCAAGTACATATCCTTTATTCCAAATAGAAACTTTGGCATCGAAATTTGGTAGGCTTATTATGTCATTATTGTCACTCATTTGCTATGAGAGTTGTGATGTTATTAAAATAAAAGGATCATCCAACCTCGAAAGCAACATTGTTAATGCGTTCTCAATTGACTTGGGAGTAAAGTTAATGCAACCACTGACCACTGACCCACTGACTAAGATTAATTAACTAACTAATTACAGTGCAACCTGCAGCTAACTCATAATTTCAATAAATACTGTTACCTAGAGTCGTCGGTGGGGTTCTCTTTGCTTTAATGGGCCTTAGGGTGTAGGCCCATAATAATAATATGCACCACACAAAATTCCAAAAAAAGAAAGATCTTTCATCAACCAAAATGGCAAATCCTCCCCGTTTAATATTCATTCATTTTATTTTCATATTTTGAGGTAATAAATCAAAAATTTGCAGTTAATCATTCAGTGGTCATTAAAGCATGATTTTCTAGTTTCTTATCACCTGCACGCTACATTATGTTCATAAACATGTAAGGAAGGAAGGAAGAGATAAAATAAACAAAAAAGGAAAAAAGATAAGAGAAAGGTGTTGCCAACTGGACCCCACATTCCTGACAATTCACTCAATCACATGTCGACTACACGTGTGAGATGTGCAAACGAAATCACATCTCACAAATCCAACCGTTTTTAGTTGGTAAGCATGTACAAAATTACTCTCAAATTCTGATAGCATCTTTAATATATATTTTATTGAGTAAATTACAATTTACATTCATGATAATTTGAGTGTTCTATAACTTGTATTTGTAGTTTTAATTTCATAATTTATTATTTAAAGTTTTGATTTACTTATAATAGTTAAATATCATATTTTTAATTGTCTAATTAGAATTTAAATGTTTAATTAGACTTTAATTAGTGATTTGACAATTACAAGTCTCACATTTTTTCTAATCTTAAAAGCCGATTAACCTGTCTTCATATGTATTTTCAGTACATCAAGTTTAATATAGTATTTGGGTAAAAATAAAAAAGTAGCTATCATTTTTTTGTAATGATATTTTGTTTGATTTTTTAAATCTTTAAAATCAATATTTTCCATTAATGTCGAAATTAATTATATCTTGATTACCAATTTACTACCGCGTAAAAGATTCTTAGGAAAGGACTTTACACAGAAACATTTGGTGAGGTGGAAGCATCCTCTTTGTCTTTCGGTACTCCATCTCTTTCCTTTCACTTTCTCTTCTTCTCTACTCCTCTTCTCTTCTTCTTCTCCACTCACAAACCTTACTACAAATTCACCAAATCTCACTCTCTCTCTCTCTCTCTACCCAATCCAATCCAAACCCACCTCCTCAAAATGACAGACAGAGTCTACCCATCGTCCAAACCCACCACCAACGGCCTCAACGGCACCAATGGCGGTGCCACTCTCAACCCCACCGCCACCACCAACGCTCCCGCCACCGCCAACCCCACAGCCACCAAACCCCAACTCCGGCAACCCTACCGCCCACAACCCCAATACCATCACCGCCGCCACCGCCGCAGCCATCGCAACCTCTGCTGCTGCTGCTGCTTCTGGTCCATCCTCATCCTCCTTGCCATCGCCCTCCTCGCCGCCATCGCCGGCGCCGGCGTCTACATCCTCTACCATCCCCACCGCCCGGAGTTCACCGTCACCTCCCTCCGCATCTCCAAGCTCAACCTCACCACCTCTGCCGACGCCGCCACGTCACACCTCAGCACCCTCTTCAACCTCACCGTCGCGTCCAAAAACCCGAACAACCACCTCGTCTTCTCCTACGAGCCCTTCACCATCTCCGTCTCCGCCAACGACGTCGAAATCGGAAATGGGTCGATCCCGTCGTTCACCAGCGAGAAGAAGAACAGCACGGCGTTCCGGACTGTTCTGTCGGCGGCGGCTCAGGATCTCGATGTCGAGTCGGTGAAGGCGCTGAGATCCGATCTGAGGAAGAAGAATGGGGTGCCGCTGAAGATACAGTTGGACACCAAAGTGAAGGTGACGATGGGAAAGCTCAAGAGCAAGAAGGTGGGGATTAGGGTTACGTGTCAAGGTATTAAAGGGGTTGTACCGAAAGGTAAGTCCCCGTCGGTGGCTTCGGTTTCTGACTCCAAATGCAAGGTTGATCTTCGGATCAAGATCTGGAAATGGACCTTTTAATAATTTGCTTATAATTAAGTGCTTTTTTTTAATGCATTTTTTTTTAAATGGGTTTTTTTGAGGGGCCTTTGTAAACTTTTAAAGAGCTTTAAAAGATGAAGAATTGGATGAGAAAAAATTAAGGTTGATAGTTGGTAGTAGGGTTGAGAGGAAATTTGAGGTTCAAATTAGAATCCCTTATTTCTTCCTCTTTAATTTTTCTTTTTTCTTTAATACTTTGTTGATGTAAGTGAATTTGATTTTTCATGGAAATGCATTGTGATGATACACTCTCTTGCCTTCTACATTGTTTGTCTCTGTAATTGTCTTCAAATTTTAGCTGCATAATACAAACTGTTTTATTATGAGCAGAAAATATAAGCTGATTTTAATTTTGCTTTCTAAGTATGGTGTTATTATTATGGTTCCATAATTAATATTCGGGTTTCAATCGACCATGCATGTTGAGAGCAAAATACCTAGAAAACTTCATTCTATTATCTACCGACAAAAAAAAAGTCATGAATTGTAAATTAAGATAGTGTATTTTACCCCTGGCCAAAAAAAAAAAGATAGTGTATTTTACCCATTATTTAACAGAGATTTGAGTGATTGGTGTGTTTTCTTTTCACTTGATAAGTGTGAGTTGGTTGCGGGTCCACGTTATTTAGTATTCAATATTGAACCCACTCCCAGTCTTCTAGTTGGTGCTGAAATCTAAGGCACTCACTCACACTCTCACACTCACTCGCATTTTTGTTGGGTGACATTAATTTCACCCATCCAAGTCCATGCCTTGTATACTTGGCAATAACATAACAGATATTATTATTTATCACCAACATGTTTTTGTTTAGTGAAGTGAAAAAAACAACCAAAGCAGGGCATCTATTTTCAAATCCAAATCGCATTCTCGTTGTTGTTGTCGGTCAAAACGATACGTGTATTGACTCTATTGACACATAATTTTTGTAAATGAAATTAATAATCATTATTAGATATGTTAATTTGGAATTGCAAATGTTAGTGCAATGCATGATGGTGATGGTGTATTGGTGTGTGATAGATGGGATGATTAAATTCGGGTGCACGTGGTTTCTGTGTTGCTTGTCTGGTTGTCAGGGGCAGTTGGAATTTTAGTCAGAAGCTTTAGCCCTCTTTTACGCTTAATTATGAACGAGAACGAGAACCACCAAAGCAAACGAAACCAATGGGCTTCGGTTTGATGCTTCAGCATTTGTCATTTCCTTAACACTCTGGCTTTCCACTTTATTCTTACTGTGTAATGTTTATTGTGCTTCCAAACTAAATATAACCCTAATTAACATATCAAATTAAGGACTAACATATAGAGATTAGAGACAATAATGGTGGGGCCTACTGAAAAAGGTTGGACTAGGACCCTAGATTTTTTTACTTGAACTCCAAGGCAGGGCAAACTGGGCTGGACCGAATCAGCCATCCAGGCTCCTGCCTCATTTATTGGGCATATCGCATGTGGATATGGAATTGCAGGGTCCAAACTTTCACGATTATGGTTTTTTTAATTACTTATAATTGGCAAAGTGTGACATAACATATCCTTGAATAATAGTTATAGTATTCTTTCTTATTCTGTCATCAACAAAATTCATAATGTAAAAGACACTACCAACTTATAGTAGGCTCTTTAAGCAGAGAAGATGAGCAATCTGTTTTATTTGCACCATTAATTGGAACCATGACAAAATTGACAAGCTTGTCTCTTTCATTGCTCACTGGCACTGCCTCGCTTAGTCGTTTGCACTGTCTCTTTCTCCAGAAACGTGTTCGGGCTGCATATTCAAATGTACTCAACTAAAATCACCACCAACAATTAATAAGCTTTGAAGCAAATGAAATCCACATGCAAACATTGACCTATTTTCTCTTGCGGGAACAGAGACATGGAAATGGTTATCGGATTTTATTTCTATGTTTAATAAGCAAACGATGAAAATTAATTATCAGATTTTATTTTCATATTTATTATCATTAAATTACTTTTGTCATAAGTTCAAAGTTTCATATTATGTTTCGAAAATGATTCTATATACAGTATAAAATATTTTTGATTCTCATTACTATACAAATCAAATATCAGAATCATGGTCAAAATTGTTTTATAGCTATATATAATTATGTGCCTTGTAGAACGAGGAATTAAGGTAATGGTGAGCATATGGTTATTAACAAAAAAAAACCTCATTTGGTGAACAGACAACTTAGGTGGTCAAAACGACAAACGGAGTTGCTTATCTGTAATCAAAACGTCTCTGTTTTTGTCAACGGCTAGTTACTGGCGGTAATTTAACGGTCTTTTCTCTCTTGCGCCTTTCATTTTCTTTCTCCACAACTTTCTCGAGAATCTGAGTGAGGGGAAAAGAAAACATGTCGAGAAAACTCAGTTTTCTCCCCACGTTCTTCTTTTTCTCACTCCTTTTCTCTCTTTCTCTCTCTAACCCAGAAGAAACCACCGCCTTGCTGGAGTTCAAGGCCACCTCCGACCCCTCCAATGCGCTCTCCTCCTGGGTCACCTCCTCCGACCTGTGCTCCGGGTCGTGGCTCGGCGTCTCCTGCCACCCAAAAACCCACCGGGTCACGAGACTCATACTCGAGAGCCTCAACCTCACCGGGTCAACTCAGCCGCTCACCCAACTCTCCCACGTCAAAGTCCTGAGCCTCAATCACAACCACTTCTCCTCCTCCCCCAACTTCTCTGCGTTGCACAACCTCAACCACCTATACCTGTCCCACAACCGCTTCTCCGGCCCCATCCCAGCTGGAATCACAAGCCTCCGCCACCTTCTGAGGCTCGACCTCTCGCACAACAACTTCTCCGGCGAAATTCCGATGACCGAGTTCACCCAGTTGCCCCTCTTAACCCTCCGGCTCGAGTCCAACTCGTTCACCGGGACACTCAGCTCACCCAACACGTATTCCGGTTCCATTTCGGATTTCGACGTCTCGCAAAACAATCTCTCCGGCGAAATTCCGTCGTGGATGTCTGGATTCGGTGCGGTGTCGTTTGCCGGAAACGACCACCTCTGCGGCAAGCCATTGCCGTACGAATGCTCTAATCGGACCGCCCATAATCCATTTGGAGACTCGGGTCGAAAACACGGTGGGTCGGGCGAGGCAGTGGTGGTCACGATCAGTAGCGTCGGCATAGCGGCGGTGTTGTTTGCGATGGCCGTGGTCGTCACGCGCTTTTGGACGTGCACGAAGAGAAGCAGCAGCGAGGGTGGGGCCCCCAACGTATACGGCTACGTGAAAAAACATTATGGGCCCGGAGAATTGAAGACGAGCAAGAAGAAAAGTGGGGCCTGGTCTAACGAGCATGGGCTGCATAGGCCGCATGGGCTTGGTGGCGGGCCCAGAGAGAGTGAAGACATGGTGGTGTTGGAAGGTGGCTGCAAGGGTGTTGGTAAGGTAAGCGATTTGCTGAAGGCCTCGGCGGAGATGTTGGGGAAGGGGAGTGTGGGGACCACGTACAAGGTGGCAATGGATGGCGGCGATGTGGTGGTGGTCAAAAGGGTGAGGGAGAAGAGAATTGGAGGGAAGGAGGTTGATGGGCTTTTGCAACGGGTTGGCGGGCTGAGGCATGAGAATATTGTGAGCCTTAAAGCGTACAACAATTCTAGCTACGAGTTGCTGTTGGTCTATGATTTAATGCCCAATGGAAGCCTCAATTTTGTGTTGCATGGGAATAGAGGCCCGGGTAGGACACAGTTGGATTGGGCCACTAGGTTCAAACTGGCTTTGGGCTCTGCACAAGGCCTTGCATTCCTTCATGGTTGTGACAAAGTCAAAGCCGAGAAGCTCTTCCATGGACACATAACTTCATCAAACATCTTAATTGATCATATGGGTAATGCTTGTATTGCTGACACTGGCCTCCAAAAGCTCTGTCCTGCTCATTTTTCATCACACAGTGGATACAAAGCCCCAGAGCTTCTGCTCCCCAACAGAAACAGCTCAACAAAGTTTCACCAGAAGTGCGATGTTTATAGCTTTGGGGTGGTTCTGCTGGAGATTTTGACAGGCAGAGTGGTGGATGATGAAGAAGGAGAAATGGGCTTGGTGGAGTGGGTTTTTGGCAAGCACAGAGAGTGTACATGGGAAGTGTTGGATTTTGAGCTGTTGGGTGACAAAGAGATGAAGGAGGAAATGTGGGCTCTTTGGGAAGTGGCTTTGCTTTGTGTGGCTCCCTTGCCTAAAGATCGTCCAACAATGGGCATGGTGCATCGGATGATTCAGGATATTGGGAAAAATGGTGTTGGAGAAGATGGGACCAAGTCCATTTTAGATGACCTTACAACATCTGATTCTTCTTCGCCTTCCAATTCAGGAAGCACTCCCTAATTATTGGAGGCCATTGTTATTTGGGCAAGTTATTAGGACCAAACTTTATTGTGCTTAATTTATATTATTAGATGTTTTTGTACTATTTATGCAATTCATTGTTTGATTGGGATGCAAGTTAGGTATTGATGTATACTTCAATGTAGCAGCTTTCTCATAGGGTGTTGTCTTTGTGCTGAATTGGGGTCCAGTGGGGCTATAGAGAACAATAAGGCATATAAGTCCTGGAATGTTTTCTGTGGTCACCTCTGCTTAGTCATCTAAGCAACTTTTAAACATTATGACAACTAATGCCATGTATGAAAAGATTAATAACTTTGGTGGAGACCAAATACCATGGAATAAAGCAAGCTCTTACTTGGTAAACATTATGACAATCTGTATAACCTTACGGCTAATTGGTAAATGAATTTGAGAAATGAATGTTGCTGCTAAAGTCGGGCCCTTGTTTATTGTTACTTGGAAAGGAATGTATGAACTTTGTTATTGAGGGAGGTAAGAGAGCAAAGGGATATGAAAATATGCACAAAATATCATCTCCACTGTATAGTGTATACAAAGTGCTTGAAAATGCAAAGTTGCAACCTTTGATACTACTTCTGCACCCAGTTACACCTCAACTAAGAAATAGCAAGTTACAACCTTTGATATACTACTTTACCCAGCAACAACTCAACTGTCTATTACTTTACCAGTTTACCCAGTAACAACTTAACCTATGATATTCTACTCTCTTTGATGTACATAAAACTGGGTTACATGATATGATTGACATCTAAACTGAACTCACCACCGAAAGACCTATACTGAACTATAACCCAAAAAAAGTGCCTGCAACATCGATGCTTGATTTCTTCTTATCTTCTACTCTATTTGATGTACACAAAACAGTGTTGCATGACGTCTAAGCTGAACTTATCAGTTATCACCAAAAGACCTATACTGAACTATAACCCTTGGACCCAAAAATTGAAAAGAACTTAAAATCAAGAAATCAAGAATGGATTACCAGACCTCATCTAGTATCCTTTACGACTTTACCATTTGTACCCTTTTGTGTCACTTTCTTGTTCTCATCCTGAATTGGGTTGAGATCTTCTACTAGTACTAGTGCAACTTCATCCCTGAAATAAATAAATTTGGGTTAACATTGAAATTCACTTTGGTACTGAAAATCATATGTGAATCTGATAAGTGGGTCACCAAAAAAAAACAGAAACAAATCGAAATTGCTGGTTTATTGAAGTTGAAATTTTTTAGAAAGCATTCTGGTCCTACCTTAACCAGATTTATCACTGTGTTCCTGAAGAGGATGGAAGATATCGTTTATCAGTGTTGCTTTGTTCTTGATCGAAATTGCCCCGTTCTTGATGCTGAAGTTGTGGAACAACAAACTCTTGACCAAGATTGAGTTGAAGAGGTTGTGGAGCATTTAACCCTTGGCCGATATTGAGTTGATGAGGAGGTTGTGGGGCATAAAATCCTTGGCCGATATTGAGATGAAGAGGTTGCTGAGCATGAAAGTCATTTACAATGTTGTGATGAGGAGGTTGTGGAGCATGATAAAAGTTATTAACAATGTTGTGATGAGGTGGTTGTGGAGCACGATAAAAGCCTTGAACAAGATTGAGATACTGAGGTGGCAGAAAATGGTCTTGAGCAAGAATGAGATCATGAGGTCGTGGAACATATTGTTGATAAATGTTGCCCGGTACTTGACAAGGAGGCCGTGAACCATTATATGCTTGAGCAATGTTGATGTGTCCCGGTTCTTGAAGAAGAGCTTGTGGAACATAATTTTGAGCAATGTGGACCCAGTCTTGAACAACAGGTTCATATCGATGAGCTTGAGCTTGAGCATTAAAGGCATTGATGGCTGCCAGGGCTTCCTGGACTTGCTCGAGCTGGTCCTGATATTGGATGATTTTATCCAGCGCATGAATGGTAGCAGCGATAGAGCCATTAATTGGGTACTGCGCGCGGAAATTTGCTTCAGCAATGATGCAGTCGGTGACGACGTGTCTTTGAATAGGGTCTTGAACTCGCTCGAACAAGTCGATGAGCTTTTTCACGGGGAACAGTTTGTGCACTTTTGCAAAATCTTTGTGCCTGTTGGCTGGGAAATATGGTGCAAGAACACAGTCTGGCTTGCATTTTATGCGCTGGTGTCTACAAGCGGCACAGGCTTGAGGTTGAGCTTGACGATTCATGGTGTTAAAGAAAAGTAAGCCTTTCTTTTCGCTGTGTGAGAAATGGGAATTGGAAGCAGAATTTTCAGGAAGAGAGTGAGAGAGCGCAGAGAGAGATGAACCCAGAAATGGTTTGTGATTTTTGGGAGAAAAGTCAGGGATGTGGGGGTTGTTTGCAGTCTGCCTGGGTTGTTTGGGGTGGGATCTCCATTTCTTGATTCTTGTTAATGGAAGTTAAATTCCTGAAACTGTTACGTTCATTAGGATTATGGGTCATAGCCTCTTTTAAATTCTTGAAATTTAAATAATAAAAAAATTGGGGTTAACAGTAGGAGTTAGTTGCAACAGACATTGATCCCAACAAGGAATTGCTATATATATAAAGAGAGAGCCAATGTCGCCAAAAGATGCTATCAGAAACAAGCAGACTAATCAAAACACACTACTATACATCTCAAACCTCTAGCTGGTTTTGAGCACCAGCAATTGCAAATGGTTTTGTCTATGTCACCTACTACTCCAGAAATGAAATGAGCTGGTCCTACAAACTTAGCAGATACAGTAAACGAGAAAATTGAACTGAAGCCTCCAAGAAATCCTAAAGATGTTTCTTATTCTTCCAATTGAAATTCAAGGATGACCATCCTCAGATACCAATCAAAATGAAGTTATTATACCCCTTTAACAACATCATTGTCATTGGCCATAAATAACCACACCACCAACAAAATCTCAGAAAGCTTTCGCAAGGTGTTGATCTCCATCATCCATAAGTGTTCACAGCTTCCCAAACTAAATTCTTTGGCATCGGGCTAGCGAGATCACGAGCCTGCAAGGCTGCAGTGCGAAGTGTCCCAACGGTCAATGTATTGGCCTCCAAGAATGACACACTGGTGTAAGGCAGATTGTGCTTCTTGCATAGGTCCTTAACAAGCGGAGCGATTTTTCTGAGATTGCCTCTAGGCAACCTGGGAAACAAATGGTGCTCAATCTGAAATTGCAGTCCACCATGAAACCAATCCATCCAAGAAGGGCACTCTATATCAAGTGACCCATTTGTCTGCTTCTCACACCAGTCGTTCACACTAGGCGTGCCAACATAAACACTTGAAGAGAAATGGTTCAAGCAGAACTGAACATGTTGAATTCCAGTGACTGAAAAGCTTGCAACAACAAACATCACTCTCTCACCCCAATTGGGTAAGCAAGAAACCAACAGAGGATACCAAGTCCAGAACACAAGGAGCCCCAAAATTTCCTGACCCCTATTGCGAACCCTCAATCTTTTAGATGATAACAGCAAAAATGACTGAGCAAAAAGATTAAGTCTAGCTAAACACATAACAGGGTAAAATGTCCAGTGCTGGTAGCTAACCAAGGACCTTGTAAATGAGTCAAAATTCATCTTCCTATCATAGAAATAAGAGGTAAGCGAATTGAACAATTTCGAAGATACCGCGAAGAAAGGCATGTGCTGAAGATCTGGATCGAATTCAAGGCAGTTGCAGGCAATGTGATGAGCATTGTGGTTGCGCTTCCACCAGGCAATGCTGATCCCAGCAAGGCAATTCCCAGTGAGGATCTGAGCGAACCTGTTGAGTCTTTTGCTGCTGATGATCTGGTAGTGCCCAGAGTCATGCCCAAGCCACCCACTTTGAATCCAAAGAAAACCCATTAACCCTCCACAACCCAGATGCACCAAAGTGCTGTCAGAGAACAAAACGCCATAAACACTCAAGCAGAACAGCATTGCCACCAGAAACAGAGAAAAGTGAACCCCATATCCCTTCTGTTCAAACAAACCCATTTTTGTAAACTCGTTGACAAGTTTCCTGTAATCTTTGGAGACCTCTGAGACAGTGTAGCCTTGGAGATAATACCCAGTGAAGAACTGGTCCAGATACTGCCATGCCGAGCCTGGATGGTAAGCAACAAACGCGTCTGTGACGTCTTGGCCGGCGAGATTGAGCAATGGGAGCTCACCACCTGGGTGGGATTTAGCCCAATCTGAGACATTGTAGATCTTCCCCTGTATTGAGATCCATAGATCTCCTAGTTTGTTGTGATTTGCAAGGTCGTCCTTTGAAATGTACCTCTTGGACTCTGTCATTTAAGCTCAGATGAGATGACCCAGCACGCAGAGATCTGAGAGCAAAGCCTTCACTTTATACCCACTCTCTCACTCTCTATCTCTTTTTTTTTATCGGTGGCAAAAAGGAAGAGACTTTCTCTGTAAAACTGACTATGACATGAGAGAATATCTATGCTTTATTTCTGGTTTTGTTTATGAATTATGACAGTGTGATTTTGGGTATGAAGGATTAAATAGGAATAGGATGATAGTCTTGACTCTTGGTAGAACTGATTACAGGCAGACAACATGAACAAGCGCCACAGAATTGTTTAAAACGTCAAAAGCATCAATCTTTTATTTTTGGGCCAAATGAGATTTAAATCTGAGAATAGGGATTGAATGGACTTTGTCCTCAAATCTCCTCAAAGGTTCTCATTTCTCAATGTTGTCCCCCCACGTCCTCAATTTGCTTCTCCTTCATTATATTTGGTAACATTTGAATTTTCCCTTGCATTACAGCCTCGATAAACATTACATAAATTCTTGAATTTAATTTTCTTTTCTTATGACCCTTTCGGTGGAGATATTTTTCTTGCTATTCTCTCCGGTTGGATTATGATTTTGAATGGTTGTTAGACATAACAAAGAATATTGGAATGTTAGATATGGTGAACTGGCGAAGCTGAAAATGGCTGACAAATGTCAGTTGCTAACTTGCTCTTAACTTCTTAAGCAGATAAAAACTAATAATAAATTGTGTTCCTTATCTAATAAATATAAAATATCTTTAGTTTACTTTAGGATATACTACTGGTATCCACATGTTCGACAAAAAAGCAAATAAGAATATACCGGTTGGATTCCCATTAAAAACACAAAGAATATGCCACTTGGATATTCTACAACTATGAATTGGAATTGTTGGCCTAATGAGGATCAAAGTTTTTCCTTACATATCGGATTGGAACCTGCCTCTCTTTTATAATCAACAAATAAATAAAAAGATATGCTATAACTTATGAGATCTACATCATGACCAATTAAAACTAAAGGAAAATTTGTTGGTTGAAGTTGGTGTAATTAT
Organism: Purshia tridentata; assembly: GCA_003254885.1. Classification (NCBI taxonomy): domain Eukaryota; kingdom Viridiplantae; phylum Streptophyta; class Magnoliopsida; order Rosales; family Rosaceae; genus Purshia; species Purshia tridentata. Next base: position 30,542 of record QANT01007069.1, on the reverse strand, counting down.
TAATTTATATGTTATAATATAAATGGATTACAAATTTATATATATCTAGCCATAGTATAAATAGAGATTATTGTGTATGATTGCATCATGTAGCATGTTCACGTAGTATTACTAATTCACTTAAATTATAACATATATACAATTAATATTATATAAAACTCTAAACTTTAAACTTAAACAATACTTCTTGGTAAAAAAAAAAAAATTAAAACAATACTTCAAAACTTTTACATATGTTATAATATGAGTGGATGGTTAACATCACATCAACATGACACGGGGATTAATAATACCACATAACAATATGACAGTCACATACCATAATATTTCTAATAAATATACAGTTGTTGTTATCACATATAACAACATCACATAACAATGTGATATATGGTCGCACCGAAAGTTACATATGTGGTCACACCAAAAAACTACTGAGACTACAAGTGGTTACAGTACTAGTTTGCACAAAAATGGGCCCAATGTGATCCATAACAAAAATTCAAATGGGCTCAGCCCATTGTGTAATAAATTGGGCTGGTTGTTTGTAGCCAGAGTAATTGAGCCCATTGGACAGTGGATAAAATGGATATACCTCCCCTAACTGAATTTGATTCCCTCCTTCTTCCCCAAAATCTCCAACAAAGCAACCAGAACCTGCACTCTCACTCTCCATCCCTTTTATCAACCGACAACATCACAGTCATTTCGGGCAATCTCTCCTGATCCTATTACGGTGGTATACTGAGACTACAAGTGGTTACAGTACTAGTTTGCATAAAAATGGGCCCAATGTGATCCATAACAAAAATTCAAATGGGCTCAGCCCATTATGTAATAAATTGGGCTGGTTGTTTGTAGCCAGAGTACTTGAGCCCATTGGACAGTGGATAAAATGGATATACCTCCCCTAACTGAATTTGATTCTCTCCTTCTTCCCCAAAATATCCAACAAAGCAACCAGAACCTGCACTCTCACTCTCCATCCCTTTTATCAACCGACAACATCACAGTCAGTTCGGGCAATCTCTCCTGATCCTATTACGGTGGTAATTCACTTCGATATTTTTTTTAATTTATTTTTTTCTCTGTATTTACTCTTGTCTGTCTTCCTTTTCCCCCGAATCTTGAGCTGGTTTTTGTTGTGCTCATCCTTTGGAAGAGAGCAAAAGATTTTAATTTGTTAGAAATATACTGGGTACTTAAAGAAATATGCCTTTTTTGTTTTTGTTTTTGTGTGTACTTCAGCTGTGCATGCTAAATGTTGTGAACCCAAGTTTTCTTGAATTGTTACGAACCAAGTTTGCTTACTGCTTGTTGTTTTTATCTGAAAATTCTTGGTTTGCTACAAAAGATTTTTTATGATTGTAGCATTTGAAATATTTGCTTCTTTGTTCATGCTTACTTGTTCCCACATTGTTGGGTACATGGGTTGGTCCACTAGTTCACTACTTGAGATTTAGCGATCTAAATGAATGTAAGGATTTGCACATTTGGTAATTCTTTGCAGGTATATGTGATTACTAGTGAGAGGAAGCAAACATTGATGGCACATTTGCTTTCTACTTCGTGCTCTCTCAAATTCTCCACTGGTTGTAAACCGTACACTAAACCATGTATCCAAGACACAACAGTATTTCCTACCTCTTTTACTTTTCAGACTTCCAAAACCCCATTTAGAGGGTTCCAATTACAAAGGGAGAAGTCACAAAGTAATTGCATTGTCCGTGCAACCACGCTCTCTGCAAATCGGGAAGCCCCAAATGAATCGAGCCTTGACATCCATCAGAGCTCCAGTGGAGCATCCAAACCAAAGAGGGTCATGGTCATTGGTGGAGATGGCTACTGTGGTTGGGCTACAGCACTTCACCTATCCAATAAAGGTTATGAGGTTGCCATTGTTGATAGCCTCGTTCGTCGTCTCTTTGACCACCAGCTTGGTCTTGATTCCTTGACTCCAATCTCCTCCATCCATGATCGTCTCCGCTGTTGGAAAGCCCTCACTGGAAAAAGTATTGAACTCTACATTGGTGACATTTGTGATTTTGAGTTCTTATCAGACGCCTTCAAGTCGTTTGAGCCTGATGCTGTGGTTCATTTTGGGGAACAGCGGTCTGCCCCTTACTCCATGATTGATAGGTCAAGAGCAGTATTCACACAGAATAACAATGTGATTGGAACACTCAATGTGCTCTTTGCTATTAAAGAGTTTAGAGAGGAGTGTCATCTGGTGAAGCTCGGGACCATGGGAGAATATGGGACTCCAAATATTGATATTGAGGAGGGTTACATAACAATTACTCATAATGGAAGAACAGATACTTTGCCCTACCCCAAGCAAGCCAGCTCTTTCTACCATTTGAGTAAGGTTCATGATTCAAATAACATAGCCTTTACTTGCAAGGCTTGGGGGATTCGAGCCACTGACCTGAATCAAGGAGTAGTGTATGGGGTGAGAACAGATGAAACCGAGATGCACGAAGAGCTGCTTAACAGGTTTGATTATGATGGTATATTTGGAACTGCATTGAACCGGTTCTGTGTTCAGGCTGCTGTTGGTCATCCACTTACTGTGTATGGCAAAGGAGGCCAGGTAAAAGCCCTCTACATGACACACAATCTTTCACACATTCACACACCCACATGCCTTCTTTTCAAGTGCCTCAACTCAAAGTTTTGTACTCATAGAATACCATTTTTTGTCGCATTACTTTCCATTTACTAACATCTATTGTTTTTTGATATGGCAGACCCGAGGATATCTTGACATACGAGATACGGTTCAGTGTGTTGAGCTTGCGATCGCAAACCCAGCACAGGCTGGCGAGTTTCGGGTTTTCAATCAATTTACCGAGCAGTTTTCTGTCAATGAACTCGCGGCAATAGTTACAAAAGCAGGAAAGAAACTTGGGATAGATGTGAAAACCAAATCTGTGCCAAACCCAAGAGTTGAAGCAGAAGAGCACTACTACAATGCCAAGCACACTAAACTTATTGAGTTGGGACTTAAACCACACCTTCTTTCAGACTCTCTCCTAGATTCATTGCTCAATTTTACTATTAAGTACAAGGACCGTGTAGACACTAAGCAGATAATGCCCAGTGTTTCTTGGAGAAAAATTGGGGCCAAGCCAAGAACTGTTACCGCGTAGATGAGTGTAGATGTGATGTAGCTTTATGTATACATAATACTTGTCAAGTACGTTATTGACCCGGTATCATCTCTGTTATCAGGTTGTAAGTTAGTGTTGCACCCTCTACCTATTTTACAAGAAAATGGTGTATGATTGCTCAGTTGCAATCTATGAATTAGTTTATTCGACCTATATTATATGGACCTGGTAAGGATGATATTTTTCTTTTTTCTTATTTGTTATTTCTTATTAATTGCATTGAATTTTGCTAATCAGAGTCGCCCAAATCGCCCCCATGCGTCAACCTGCAGGGAAACATCGAAATTAATAAAAAAATAATACAAAAGTTAGCTCAAAAGTCATTTCATTTGTCATTTTCTCCCACCTCCCATCTCGGCCTTGATAGTCAATTATTAGTTCAAAATATTTACTATCTCAAAAAATGAGATATCTCTAACAAAAATTTTAAAAATAAATAACTTATCAGGTTGCAGAAAATCAATTAACGGACCACCGGTGATTATCCTGAAATTTGAGCATTTTGATTTTTTTTGCTGGGTAGCAGTGAGTTAACTACAGATTTAAAAATTTTGATATGTTAATTTTGGGTTTTTTTAAAAAATTGTTGAAAAGTTACATCTTTTTCATCTTTTTTAATTGTAGTTCTTTCTACTATGAATGATTTATATAGATTTAACAAAGGATTGAAAGTGTTCAGTAAACCACCCACCATGCCAGAACTTCAAGGTTTGAGCAGTACCGAAAATGTGTTTAGACATGAAAAACACATGAAGAAGAAGCATGAGACGAAGAAATAGAATTCACAGTATGTCCATTACTTTACTCTCTCTTCTGGGTGGTAGTAGTGACTAGTGGGTTAACTTTTATTTATTTACCATTTTAAATGGGGTAGCTTTTCAAGAGAATTCATTTAACTTTCAAGCCTTACCTGCAGGTTTTCACAAGTGGAGGCGATTTTTGTTCATAGTCGATCGCTTTACTATATAACTCAATCTATGTTGCTTAAAATTATGAGAGTATAGCAATTATTACAGGGTGATGTCCGAAACATATTAGGAACTGCCCTAAAATTTCAACTTCTGATGATGGGTTTAAGATCACAATTTTGACGGAAAAGATTTATCTGTTCTAATTCTAAACGGTGACTGGTGAGGCAGATACTTGTCCCTGTGGAAATCTGTCTTAATGAAGTCCAACACAATTGAAGCCAACTCAGTTTGATGTGAAGTGTGTACATGATCAGCTCCTTCCACAATGTATAGTTTATGATTAGGTATCAACTTGTTGAACTCAATAGCATTTTTAACAGGAATCATTTTATCCATTGATCCGTGAACCGTCAAAACCCTGCAAAACAAGTGGAAGAATCATATGTATGGATCATCATAAACATTACTCAAGTAATCCATGAGGATATATATATAATTGCATTCTCTGACCTGCAATTTTGATTAATTGATTGGCAGGCTGCACGCATATCAGTCTTTAGACGCTCCATCAAACTTTCTTCAGTCACACGGTACTGAAATTTCCCTAGTAAAAAAACCTAAAATGTCAACCAGGAGGGATATATAGTCAATCTAAACCAAAAAGAATTCTTGCAGACGTACGTATATATGATATATAGCATACCTTTTTTGTTCTTAACATCAATAAATCCATCTTTCTTGATTCTTTGTAGAAAATCTTTACCTAAGCGACCTTCAATGCCTACTTCCAGATTAAATCGGCCAGCAATATTTACAACTTTATGAACGTCCTTATATTTTGCAGCGTACAAGATCACTACATTCCCACCTGCAACAAACATGCATGGCTGGTAAGAAATAATTTTCAATAATAAAGTAGCACTATGAAGTCATTTATCTTAATTTCCAAACATCTCTTTTTGTTTCACAAATTAGGCTTCGGTTTTAAATGAGCATAAATTATAGACAGACCTTTACTGTGCCCAACAACTGCAGTTGTTACATAATTCTGCCCACGAAAGTGTTGAACTACAGCACGTATATCATCAGCTTCTCTGCGATAGTTACCATATCCAAACGAACCTTCACTTTCCCTGGGAGGTATAGCATAAACACCTCTTCTAGTTTCTACATGGGAAGTTCCATGCAATGCTCAAGATTAAAGAGACTTTTCGGCCCAAAAAAAAAAAAGAAGAGCTTTTAAGACGTCGAAAAAAATTGCATAGAGCTTAATTTTACCCATTTCCAGCAAAGTCAAAGCGGAAAGCACTTATTCCTTCTTTTGCTAATGCAGCAGCAAGGTTCACCATAGGGATGCGATCCTAGAGATAAAATCAAAACATTGTGAGATCCATCCCATCCCACCATGCATATTAGAATAGAAGAACTTTCAGTGTACAAACAAGACAGATACACATTACTGTATCAAAGTGAAAGACTCATGAGGTATTCTCTTCTGTTTCATTGTTCTCATAGTGTAACACAAGTACATATAATGAGTTAAATGGCAAAAACATATAGTACTATCAAGCATATAACATGTCCCAAGCAACAACCTTTGAGGATTGAAAGCCATGGCACAACACCACGACCTCCTTTGAACCCGTATCATGTAATATTCCCACAAGCTTCTCCCCGTGCTTGTTTTCTATAGCAACTCTCCGCTCTTGAATTAATACTGCAGATAAAATTCAATCAAATGTATTAAAAGTTCATGCTGGCAATAAATGTAATAAAACACAGAGACCCTGTTATGGCTCCATTTAAGGATGAACCCAGTGGGCAATTTGTTTGATTTTAGATATCAAACACTAAGACAGAGAAGGAAGCCAACTATTTACTAGATTCTGGGGATTAACTACAATAAAAATGAATTAAGTTTGTGACCCATCATCAAATAACTTGCAAAGAGAGGGTCTTTGATCACTCAAAAGACCATAAAATTTTTTTGATTGAAAAAAAAGAAGACGGTCCGAAATCAAATACGTAGAAGAAAGTTTTTATCTTCGATTAATTAAATCAATTCAAATTCATTAAAAAAATCATAAATTTAAGATATTTAAAAAATTTAGTATTCTCAATTAAATGAACTATGACAATTAAATTGAACCTAAGTAAAAATAAGGGATTTAGGTTTGGGAAGGCAAGGCAATACGATTGTTTGATTACCAGGTTGTTGCTGAGTCGGACTTGGCCGAGTCACCGACATGGATTGGCGTTGGACTAACGAAAATTTTGAGTCTTTATGGCGCCAGACGGACGACAGGCACAACTTATTGTTATAGTTATAGAGGAGACATTGGTTTGTTCATATGATAGATAGGTAATGCGTTAGCAAATGTTAGATTCTGGGAGCGTATGGCAGGGCGACAAGTGTACGGCTGTAAGTAGAGGAGAGTCACCATAGATCTGGATGAAAGCAGATACAATTTGAAAAGATACGATTTGACTGGTTTTGGATTAGTATATATACTACGTTAAATGCATGCAACTTATAAAGTAAAAAATTTCAATATATAGCTCGACACAACAAGTACACATCAGCTAATTTGTCTGCAGTCAATATGCTGCTGATTGTTGGTTATTTATTGTACTTTAATCTCAACCATTGATAATGTGCAGACTTGTACGTCTCAACTCTCATTTGAAATTTCCAAACAAAAAAAACTCTCCTTTCAAATTTGTAAAAATCAGTTCACATAGACTCCACCGAAGTCAACTCTCATTTGAGTTTGATGGATTTGTTTTGGCAAAATTTATAAGTTATTGACTTTGCTAAAGTTGATAATTTTGTAATGAATTTCATAAATTCCACGTAGATTTTGTCAAGATTTTGTATAGAGTTTTAATACAATTTGTTTAACTTTTATAATAGATTTTGATGGATTTTATAGACTTTAAATTTTGATAGAGTTTTATTGTTTATTTTAGGTTTTCTCCAATATGTTTTAATGGATAAAGTTTTGACAACTGTAATTGCTTTAATAAGTAGACAACATTTATTTTTATCTTTCGTATTATGCATTTATTAATTTATTATTGCAATCAAATCAACACCGTCAATCATCTTAACCATAAACCAAATCATAGAATTGAGTACATACTCCAAATCAAATTGTCAAACATATGCCAAACTAAAATTTAAACAAAATTCTAACCCAAATTCTAAACCAAAAAGTTTAACATACTCCAAAATGCTAAGCACGTAATTAAGACTCAAAAAACCACATTCAATCATCTAAATTATTACAGATTATTCACACTGTGCGCTCTTCAACAGTCATTTGTAAGAACTTATTTTCGACTCTTATCTTCTTAATCGACTGAAATGCTTTGCAACAAGTAACATTATCCAAATTTGGAATCTCCTTCATAGTTATTCCACAAGGTTTAAAATTGTCATTTTTTCTCATTCCCAACAAATTACCCATAGTGTAAAATTAATAGTTTGATTTTATGTTTTACAGAGTGATGGGAGCCAAAAGTTGCGATCGATCCCAAATTCTATAGACCGAACTGGGGTTATATGTTTTTGATATATAATATCATGACCTATTTGAAAACAAGAAAGAGGTCTGTCTGTCTTTTTTTATCCAAAAAATACCAAGTCATTTTTTCAAAGTAAAAATAAACCATTTATTTTTCCATCACTCAAATTCACTCATTTATTAGGGACAATGCATCCACTCCTTCCATTTAACAAATGAAATTCGTATGATTCTAACTCCTGATCCCTTTATATTCCTTTTAGAAGTTTTAATCTATTTAAAGCGGAGCACTTTGGATCCCTAAACGTTTTCAAAAGCTTCCTGTCGGACCGGCTTCTATTCTCTCTTTTCCCCTTTCCAAAATTAAAAAATGAACCAAGTTTCTAAAATTGAGTAACAAATTTTCGAGGCAAATGGTTGGTTTTAAAGAACTAACGTACTGATTCACTAACAACTAGTAATACTGCAACTATAACCTCATACATCAATAATGAAGACTACTCTTTGTTGAAGCTTCAAGTTTAAGAAGCAAGCAGGGCAATGGAGATTACAAAATGGGGGTTCACAACGTTTTCTTGTTATCCTCATGACTTCATAACAAAACCTTTGGCTGTTGGAGGAAGAATAGAAAGAGAAAAGGGGTATGCCATAAATAATAAAGTTAAAGCCAAAATCAAGAATGCACTATCTTTTATTGTATAAATAAGAACCATCAGAGAAAAAAAAAAAAAACAGACGATGGATGTTCTCCAACGCCTTGATTAGAACTCCTACACTGACTGACCAATAAACTCTTCTACAATTCCCAGTCAATCTGACTTCGGCAATACATAAATTATACCTCAGTGGCAGCATACCACGATAACCAAACAGAGGAGGCTGGGGAGTAAATTTACTATATGCACATTGACACTGATAAATAGATACCTGGAACTCACCAACCTCTCTCGTGCTAAGATCCCACAGGGGCAATGCCTTTAGTCTTGGCTGCAGCAGTTGCAGCCGCAGCAGCTGCGGCTGCTGCTGCAGCAGCAGAAGCAGCTGCATTGGGTGTTGAGGGGGGCACTGGGTTGGACTGTGAGCTACTTTTTGCTGCAACTACTTGTTGGTGCTGTTGTTGCTGCAGCAGCTGCGGAGAGTTTACTTGGGCTAGTAAGGCCTTGATCTGACTTCCAGTGAGTGTCTCCTGCTCTAGTAGAGCATTAGCAAGGGCATGGAGCTCCTTGCTATGTGTAGTAAGGATGGTTTTTGCATTGTTGTAAGCCCTTTCCAAGAAGTACTTCACTTCTTCTTCAATAAGCAGCCTAGTTTCTGTGCTCATGCTCTTCCCATTGTCATCATAATTGTGGCTGACAAGCCCAACTTCTTTGCTCATACCATACTTTGTTACCATTGCTCTGGCAAGAGAAGTTGCTTGCCGGAGATCATCAGATGCACCGGAAGTAACTTCATTTTCTCCAAAGATGAGCTCTTCAGCAACCCGCCCCCCCATGCAAACATCGAGCCGAGCAAGCATCTGTTTCCGGGAGACACTCGTCTCGTCCTTGTCAGGTAACTGGGCAACCATGCCAAGTGACATACCCCGGGGAACTATTGTTGCTTTGTGAACTGGATGAGCACCATCAGTGTGGATGGCCACAAGTGCATGACCACCCTCATGGAAAGCTGTTAGCTTTCGTGACTCATCAGATATAACAGCTGACTTGCGTTCACTTCCCATCATAATTTTGTCTTTTGCATACTCAAGATCAGCCATGTTCACTGCTTTAGCACCGTCCATGGCAGCCTTCAGGGCAGCTATGTTGACCAAGTTTGCAAGATCAGCACCCGAGAACCCAGGAGTTCCTCTAGCAATGATACTCAATTCAACATCATCGGCCTTCAGAACCTGTAAAAAGGGAATTTTGATTAGCCATACACGTATTTTTCAAGACCTTAAAGGCCATTGCAATTTGCAACTCAAGCTTACCATTTCTAATAAATATTCTCATTGAGTGAAAGATTACCTTCGACATGTGGGCTTCCATAATCTGCCTCCGCCCTTCAACATCAGGATTAGGAACAACAATGTGGCGATCAAATCGTCCAGGTCTCACCAATGCTTTGTCCAGTGACTCTGGGAAATTAGTAGCGGCAATAACAATAATCCCTTCATTTTGTTTAAAACCATCAAGTTCTACAAGCAACTGATTCAGAGTCATTTTCATGTACTGCTGATCCTTTGGGTTTCGGCTTCCTCCTATTGCATCTATCTCATCAATAAATATTATACAAGGTGATCTCTTCTTTGCAGCTGCAAAAAGATCCCTAACCCTTCGAGCTCCAACACCAACAAACATCTCTTCAAACTCACTTCCACTGCATGAAAAGAAGGGTACCCCTGCTTCTCCAGCAATCGCTCTTGCTAACATTGTTTTGCCAGTGCCAGGTGGGCCAACAAGCAACACACCTTTTGGGAGCTTGCCTCCTAGACGAGTGAAACGCTGCACCAAGGGAAATCAGATTAAGGGGGTATCTAAAAGAAACTCTGTACAGTTATAAAAAGATGAATACATTGCAAGATAGAAAGGAATCGAAATCAAAGGGACACAGGAAACAAAATCAGGACAGATTTTTCATATCTCAGCTCAGCTCAACCAGAAACACTAGTTTCCCAAAAGATTCAACCCTTGAAATCAAATGTTATATTTCCATGATTTGAAGGAAAATAACGCAAATGTGGGAAAATTTTATTTAATAGTGAAAAATCAAGACCATTTCAAGTTCTTACTTGACTCCTTAAGAGGCCACTTCCAAACTCATCTTTTTGGGTTGGATGAAATAGTGATAACATAGCCCATATCTAACAAAACAGAGGCAGGGGGTAATAACTAAAACCTAGGTGTTTAAATTCCATTTTCTGCTAAAAATAATATTGAATGAATCTACCTTAGGATCTCGAAGATAGTGAACGATTTCCTCTAGCTCTGACTTAGCCTCATCAACACCCTTTACGTCATTAAATTTTGTGTTAGATTCCATGCTAGGTTGGACCTCCTCATTTAGTCCGAGCCCTGAAAAGCACAAACGGAAAATTTAAAGGAAAAGCTTTCATCAGTTTCAGGAAGCATCTAATGAAATCGTGGTTGAACTTGAAGCTAAAGCATCACGAAATAGTAATACCTTTGCTTATTCCTCTATCCTCAATGAGTGCTCCTACCCCAGATATCAGAAGAAAGGCTAGCGCGATAGTGCGAATTGTACGCCACAGCTGCTCTTTAAATTGACCTCCCTCTGTAGCCACCATATGAATAGGAGCACTTGCCGTTCCAAGAACACTATCTTTCGAAGATCTTCCAACATTCCTGAAAGCTGTGAAGCTGCCTATGCTTTCTTCCTCCCTTGCTGAGTTACTGACACCTACAAAATATATAGACGCTTCTTGCTCAATATCTCAGACTCATAAGTTGAAAAGGATGTGAAGAACCTTTCAGAAAATCAGTGTACTAAGCATGCAGTTTTTACACACAAAAAAATCAACAGAAGTTCAGAATCTCCATATAAATTATCAGAAGAAAAAGGGTATTTGATTATTCCAAAAGCAGGAATATTACAAAAACATCACATTAAATTTCTATCAACCCGACTTTATTAATAAGCTTAGAACATTGCAGACCAAAGTCATAAGACAAACTAGGGCAGTATTTTGGTAGAATAAAAAATCCATTACCCACCTCTCTGCAATGTCTTGAGTAACTCACTCTCATCCAGCCTGCCAACTTTTACTAGTGATTTCACATATTCAGAAAGTGCTGAAGGGTTAGAATGTAATGATGGTTGACTTTCAAAAAATCTTATCACTGCTTCATGATCATTCCGATGGTAAAGTTCTTTTAGATGGGAAAGTTCACTAGCTTCATCTGCATCACGTACTCTGCGAGCAAAATTGCCAACATAGCTTGACTGAAACCTCTCTTGAGCACTTAAAAGCCTATTCCCTGCAAAAGGGTTAAAAGACAGTGATTGCTTCAATAAATGAAAATAAATAGAAAAGAGAGAACTAACTTCCACTTAAACCCTAGACAACGAATTACCCAAAGCAACAAATTTGAAAAGATAAAACACAAGAAGCAGAATTCTTTGTAAGTTTGAAATGAACAACAAAAAATAAAGATGCAAATTAAAAAGTTCTGAATGCCATACCCCCACCACCTGCAATCCTGTTGACTGGAAAATTAGTTCTGGCAATCACGTTTTTCAGTTTTCCCAACTGTGATTGATGCCTTGATACCTGTTGTAGAAAAAAAAAAATGAAATTTAATATAGCCTAAACCAACAAAAAAAGTATTTATAAGAGGGTAATCAAATGGTGCTAAAACTGCTAGTTGAAAGAGCAAATCAAAACTTAATTGAAAAAACCACTCGAGCACAGCATACATTTAAGCCCTGATTGGGAGCTATTTGATAAAGGTAGGGATTTGGAAGAGAGTGCACCCCAAACCCTCATTCCTTTTAGGCCAACAAAAGCTCGGAACAAAATTTTTTAGAACACCGAATTTAATTACGAGCTCAAAAGGTCTACTTTCCATTGGTTACTCAATCATTACAGATTTGAACATGTTAATTACGAATTCCCTACCTCTTCCTAGCAATCAAACAGACCAAAAATTTCCGCCGTAACCTCGCAATGGAAACAACTCCTTATTGTACACACTTACAACTCAAACCTAAACAGACCCGTATACCACAACACTATGAATATGAAGAAGATGGGTACAGAAATGAACGTAATGATTAAACTCATAAACAATCAAAACATAGAAATTAGGGTTTCAATATCAACTAAAAGAATCAAACTTTGTCGTTAGAAAACACGTCTATGGCAGAGGGAAGCAGAAGGTTGCATAGAAAAACTAAGATTTATAGGAACCCAGCTGAAGATTTAACAGACCTGAGTGATCAGGCGCCTCAAAGCCATCTCTTGTTTAGAGACAAAAAAAATGTCAAACTATACGCTCACCAAAACTTCCTCTCTGTCTGTCTGTAATTCTCTCAGTAACAAAAATTCGAAAGTTGGAAAGGTCTATGTGCAGGCGTGTTTGGCTGGGGAGAAAATAAGAAGGAAAATGAGGAAAGAGCGAGTTTTGGAAGATTGGGGTTGAGGAAGAACCTGAGGTTGAGGGACATAACCAAACCAAACCAAACCAAACCTGGTTCTAGGTCCTCGGTTCTAGTTTGCGCAAGATGTACTGATGTGCTCCGCGTGTCTTGTTTACTATTATGGTCCTTAGCCAAAATGTCCATATTGCCCTTGCCGGAATGGATATTTGGACTTCTATGGACTCGGGTCACCGACAATGCCTGAAAATAGATCAAGATTTTTTTTTTGTCCTGCTACTGCACTAGTATTTGTATTTGCTAATTAATTTTTTATTTTTTGCATCGATTACAAAAGGCAAAAAAAAAAAAAAAAAATCCCACTCGGGGACTCGGATAGTGATCGATCAAAATATCCAGATTTCAATGAACCAACAACCTATTGCCACCGGACTGGCCCAGATTGGTTTTTAAGCTTTTCCTTGTAAAAGTAAACTTGGCCCAACCCAACTGGATCAAGCACCATAGCAAATTACTATTAGCGATTGCTACTGGCTATATCGTTAAGACATTGATTAAGTGCAGGTGAAAATCTTTTGTCCCGAATACTTTATTCATTTTCATCTTTACTTATAAAGTTTGAGGTATTCTTTCTAATTTTTATTTTACTTTGAAAAATAATTTATTTTTTATCAACTTTGTGACTTGTGAATAAAAAACAGGGAGAGACATAGTATTTAGGAACAGAAGATCATCACCCTTAATAAAGTCAGGAAAGATTATCGGCTTGAAATGGCTTTTAATTTTATAAAACCTTTGTTAAATTTTGGGCAGCCCAATAAAAAAAGTTATAAAATTACTTACAATGCACCCAATTTTGATTTCCCACTTCCAAATCAAAAAACCAAAATTTTAGGGGGTTTTGGGAGAGTTCTGAGATGGGTGGAGGCTTAAGAAAAGTTTGTTAGTAGTTAGGGGGTTTAGAAAAATTTACCCTTTTTGATTTCCCACTTCCAAATCAAAAAACCAAAAACCTGTTATTATAATTATACATTGTAAATACGTATCCAAATTCATAAACTCATTTTTATGGATTGGTTTTGCCGTTTTGGGCTCCAAAATATATAAGTAAATAAAATGATGGCCCGTTGTCCCAGTGATCAGAAATGGAGGTAGAAGTAGTCCCGTTTCTGAGATTGCTTTTCTTTTCTTTTCAAACCTTCTCGGGATTGGAATTAAAGGAGCTGCGAGCACAGGAATCAAATAGCATCTACTTTTTGAGTTTTGATGGATCCACAGATATCATGATATAGCATAATTCCCAACAAAAAATGAGAAAAAGTGTGCATATATATATATATATAATATATATGATATAAACACATCACTGATCAGTAGATCGGTGCTTGTACTCTCGAATCTTAACTCTGAGCGGTCGTTTCATGGTCTATTCACCATTAACTAATTTTCAAAAAATAAAATAAAGTTGCTAGTTGCTAACTTTATGTTTCAAGAAATCGATCAAGAAAACTAGTCTAATTAATGTATGATTTTTAGAGCACCACTTCATGTCACACTTTAGGTAGTCATGCTCCTATTAATTTGGCTTTATTTTAAAAAGAAGCTGGAAAGCATGCAAATATTGTGTACTTGTAAGTGGTCATTAATCCCCAAGTGAGAATATATTTTCTTTGAGTTTGCGAAATTGTTTTGATAACCATCGCATTCGCTGTAGCCTGTAGCCACTTTGCCACTATAAAAAGTCTTACTTTTTCATAGTCAAGTGAAAAGATGGCTTAACCAATATATCTCTGCTTATTACAGACATTTTTAAGTCGTAATACACTATTGATGCCAAAATTTAACACATACACCTCATTTATTTAGAACAAATAAGATATATCTCTGCTTATTACAGACATTTTTAAGTCGTAGTACACTATTGATGCCAAAATTAAACACATACACCTCATTTATTTAGAACAAATAAGATATTTATATGTATTAATTAAAAAAAACACACACACACACATATATATATATTTGTAGATAAAGTTTCAATTGTAAGGATGTCCTTCCTTTAAAAAATAAGAATATTTTGAACGAAGCTTACAATTTAAATAAGAACCATTAATTCATATTACCCTTGTAAAATTCAGTCAAATTAAAATTTAACGAGTTTATTAACCAATAAAGATCATCAACATCATTTCATTTCAACTTTCTGTTGTTGAACTGCATTGCCGTATATGGTCTCATAGAAGATCTTATTCTTTTTCTTTAGTAAAGACATTCTTGAATTCCCTACTATATATATATATATATTGATTTGGTGAAAATATTTACTGAGGATATATATGTAGAGTTATGAAGAAAAAAAAATGTCGATTCCATGTGCTATTAACTAGCCTTTTGATATGATTTTCCGAGAATATATGGAAAAAGATGTGATCAATTACAAAAGCAGAAAACTACTCATAATATATAATTGAGCAAAACTAATCGAAATATTAGTGGACAGTGCATATTAGAGCACCATTGAAATTGAATTGCCTATATAGTAACGAGATTCAAGAATGCCTCTCTCTCTCTCTCTCTCTCTCTCTCTCTCTCTAACCTTGCCAGTTAGATGTTTGATTGTTGTGTTGACTCTGCTGCCCATAATTAGGTGCTGAAGAAGAAGAAGAATTATTGACATGGTCATCGAGCCCAGCCATGTTGAAAAAGTCTTCACCATGGGATGAAAATGCTCTAAGACCCAAGAAATCTCTTGTCATTCCATCACGATTATTCATCATATTCATACTCATATTCATATTACCGCCTCCTCCTCCTCCTCCGGTGGCAGCTTCGGTGGTGGTTTTCTTTGGGGGAATTCCAACAAAACTATTGTCGACGACGCTTCTTGGATCGTGCACCATTCCATTGAAAGCAGCCTGATGATCTCCAAAGTTTGAGAGTTGATCGAACCCATGAGCCGCAGAAGACAGGGAGCTCATCATCATATCATGATATTGTGAATTTTGATCCATAAAAGAAGAAGAAGAGGTAACAGCAGCAGTTAATTTATTATTCCCAAACCCAATGACATTACTCTCCATCGCTTCACGTGAAGAAGTAGGCACAGTAGTTTGTTGGTGCTGGGACATGATGTGGGGTTTGAGAAATGGGGAGGGTTTGCTCACTGTGGCACCCATTTCCGCTGCCTTTTGCAGTAATGCAGTGGCTGACATGTGAGGGGAAGCTGCAGCTGTGCTGGCTTGGAAGAAATGATGATCATGATCAGATGGGAGTCCAGAGCTGCTGCTGTTAGGGTTAGGGTTTTGATGGTGGTGCACGAAAGATTGCTGATTGAATGATGAAGAGGTTGAAAACAGTGTTGATGATGAGGAGCAAGACATCCAAGGTGGAAGCTGTAGCTGATTATGATCTTGGACTTCTCTTTTCACAGCTGATAGATGAGCAGAAGAAGCTTGGAGGCCATGGCTATGGAGTTGGGGTAGTGAGGAGAGAAGTGGGTTTATCATACCAGCTGGCATTGCTCTGGCAGCTACTCCACTACTATTATTAATATTATTCTCCTGTGCTAAAGCATCACAGAAGGCTCTGTGAGTGATGAAGCTGTCCCTCCTGTTAATAATCAAAAAAGCACAAAAAAACAAAAAGAGCAAACCAATATCATATATATCAATCTAAAAGCAACATAATAAACAGCTAGTAGAACAGTGTGAAATGTGAAGTCCTTTTTCTCTCTCTCTCACATATGTACCTTTTTGATTTTTCCTTCTTTTTGTTTTTTTATGACAAAAGACATGTAGCAGATGTGTAACCCAATATTAAAGATTCTTACGCGAAAAAAGCACTTTACGTTTCTCATGAGAACTCAAAAGCCTTCACTCGATCTCCTCTTCCGAGCTAAGGTTACTGTAGTGATGAATTATTAAGAATGTAGTATTAATTGAATACCTAAAAACTTATATATGGCCTTATAATTCGTTCTAGAAAATTGATTAATCAGTTCAATTAAACCGGAATACTAATCTTGGAAGGAATGATACTGAATGTATTTAAATTAAAATTCCCCAATTATATATAGTTTTGGTTCAATTAATTCAAATTACCTAGAGAAAAGAGTTCCACAGTCACATCTATACTCTCTTGTGCCACAGATCTTGGAGTGAGCTTTCCAATCCGACTGAACCGCATAGCGCTTTGAGCATTTTTCACATTTCCACTTCTTCTCACCATGCTTTCTACTGAAGTGCTTCTTGATCCCTGTGAGGTCCCCAAGAGCCCTTGAAGGGTCATGGTGGACACATGTTGGTTCTGGGCACAGATACACCTTCTTCCTCACCTCCTTGCTTGTCCTTTGCTTTAGCTTCCATGGCAAGTTGTGCCCTCTTCTATGAAGCTGAAGATTCTGCTCTCTCTGAAACCCTTTGTTGCAGATCTCACATATAAATCTATTTGTTGCCATCAGTGATTTGGGAGACAAGGCTATCACTTCAGCATCTGGGTCTGCTCCAAGTTAATCAAATTCATTAGTTAATTTCAAGCTAGTACCAAAAATAAGAAAAACTAAACAATTATACAAATGATTCATTAATTTCATGCATAATATATATGATTGATGAGATCATGAATTACCTGGGTTCCCTGGAAGGTTCCTCTTCTTCTTTGGTGTTGGTGGCTGCTGAGATGTTGAAGCTGAAGAGGACTGTTGAGGGTAGAGTAGTGTACCACCTGCAGCTGATGACTCATTTCTGGTACTTGAAGAACCACTTAAATCACCAGATGCACAGGTCAAATTGGACATATTCTCATCCACCGTTAAACCTTTCATCATCTCTATCTGCTGTCTCCGCACTCACATTAATTACAAGAGCTACTAGGACTTCTGTTGAATTGATGACAAGAAGTATGAGATTCATAAATCAACAGCAGATCAATTCTTTCACATGTGTGGCAGGATTTAGATCTGAGTGCAAACCCTAAATTAGTAATAATTACATGTAAAAGTAGTGCTGGACACAAATCCCACCAAATTCTTTTCCCCAATTAGCCTTCTTGATGATGATCGATTTAAAGGTTCAAACCCTTCAAGAAGAATATCAAAAAATCAAAAATCAAAAAATAAATTAATATTAAGAGAGAAAGGAGCTAGCACATATACATAATTTAAGGAAAATATATAAACTAATGAACTTTTAAGTAGACTAGCACCAACCTTTTAGCCAATAGCTAGATAGTTTCTTAATTTTGTGTGTTCAACAGCCACTTTTGCTTTGCTTTCAGCTGGTTAGTGCCCGGGTTGCAAACACCAAGAAAATTCAACCAAATTTAACCTTATAAACCAAACTCAGTGGTTTTATATAAATCATAAAAAAGAGTATGAGATATATGTATGTGTGCGTGTGTGCATGAGAGAGAAGAGAGAGAAAGAGATGTGGATGAGGAGGGATTCCCTTGGAGCTCTCCACCCATCCACCACCACAGCTCAACCAACAGGCTTGTTCTGACGTGCACTTTCTGTCTTTTCCTTTGTTCTCATCCCAGTCCCTGAAATTATTTCTTTTAATAATTTTATATATATTCACTTTTTAAAATTACATTTCCTATTTTTTTAGTTTTTTTAAGCCTTTTTCTAACACACTATATACCTTTCTCCTTGCCATAAAAAGTAGAAATAAAGCAACCAAGTGAAAAGAGAAAACAGAGAAAGACTTCACACACAGTAGTAGCAGAGAGAGACTGAAAGAGAAAGAGAGAGATAGAGATATATGATAAGGAGATGATAAGAAGTTGATTATGGCCTTTTAACATAATGGGTAAAAGAGAAAAGTATAACCCCACCGAGCTAGCTAGCTTGTTTGTGCAATATTACCACTTAATATTATTAAGCATATATCCATGATTGGATGGATATTCATATTCAGTGATTCAATATATTCCAGCAGACATATATGCTTATGGGAAAACAGTCCTCGTTCTTATATTATACTTGTTTAGTCCCTACTTATTATTAATTTAGTAATTCAACTTCACTAAAATATATATATAGCTAGCTAGTTTTCTGACATTTAATTTTCTTGGTCTTTGAAATGAATAGGGCAACAAAAAAATAGGCCGGTCCCCAGTGCTGCACAGCACAACCCATATCATCTTTATTTTATAATTCTATTTATGTGCCGAGAGAGAGAGAGAGAGAGACAGATCAGCACTGGTCATTTACATTAACAAGGTTAAAGATGGAAGCAACAAAGTAGGACAATAAAATTGACATTAGCTATATAGCTCAGTACCATGAAGTTAATTAGCTATAGCTAGATGCCACAACATATATAATTGGTATTTTGAACTATATACAAAACAATCTCTGCATACATAATGAACTGTAAGAGCCTCAATTTTCATATATGTGAACAGTATTTGTTCATTAATTCATGAGGTGACATGCATACATCCAAAAATAGTATAAATTTATTACATATGATCAGTTTATTGTTTGGATTTACTGGTATATAATATTATATTCTCTAGCTCATTATTTGATTGCTTCTATTTGTCATTTTCAACTTCACTGTCCTTTTTTCTTAGCCCATAAAAAATAGGTCTGAATCTCACTCTGAGTTCAACTGTTCAATGTTCACGTGATAATTATCTTGTTCTGCAGGGTTCAATATTCAGACAAACATGTCGAGTTTTACTGTTCTAATCAAATGGGTGCAAAAGACTGTATTCGGGTTTGAATTTCACATATGGGTTGGGTTTTAAACCAGCCCAATCAAGTGGGTGGAAAAGACATTCTAGCAGCTCACTTTTTTCGATAAGCTCAGGCCCATGAAATATTGAATCGTGAATAATAAAAGATAAGCCCAAGCCGAGAATGCAACAACTGAAATGGGCCTCCTTTACTTTTTCTTTCTTTCTACATGCAAATTCTAAGTACACACGTAAGTGTCCCAAAATCGAATACCATAACTCGTCTCTTCATTTTTCAACCTTGTAATCTTGTTCAAAAAAACTTGCAATCATGTTCTTTACCTTATTTGAAATTGAAATATATATATATATAAGAAAAGTTAGACAGAAACAAAAATTAGCCACCTTGCTTGATTGCGTATGAAAATTTGCAACTCTAGGAAGAAAAAGTCCACAAAGCAAAACTTCTTATATTATGACTCTGACTCAGTGATGCGTACGGACTCACAATTAAAAATTAATAACATGATTATAGCAAGACACTTTAGTTGAATAATTGTTCATATTTATATCAAGTAAAGTTTTTTTATAATACACATCGCATGTAGTATTAAATAGGTGTGAGTCATGAACAGTGATGATCAAATGAGAAAGAGTTAATGAATTAGCGTTGGTTGAATAAAAGTTTTCTCTAACCTTCTNTGGTTGAATAAAAGTTTTCTACCCTTCTCTTTTTTCTGCAATTAAAAAAAAAAAGACGTGGCAAAACAAAACTGATGCTTATCCATCAACCCAATCCTGGGCTGCGTCTGACGCTATCCTGAGCACTCTCCTCATCAAAAGGTCAGATATATGATATATCGGGAAGTGAAGCGCGTATTCCGTTATCTTTGCATCTTAATTCTTAAAGCACAAATACAAAGATCAAACAAGTGTTGTAACTTTGTATGATAATTGATAATTAGTTAGTTAATCGATGAAGCTTTGTGTTTGGGACTTGGGAAATTTGTTAAATACTATGCATTATTAATGGATAGTTTTTCTGTCAGAAAAAAAAAAAAAACAAATTTATTAATGGGTAGTGCCGCCCATCTCGATTTCCCACCATTTTCAACAAACATATAGAGACACATACAGAGACACACATTAACAAGAAATAGAGGGAAAGAGAGGGTTCAGAGAATGAACAAAGATGACGTTGACCTAGAAAAGAGAAGGTCGAGATTAGGGCCGTCCGATTGGCTGACCAGCTTCCACCGTGATCTAATGGCTGGGGCGGTGATGGGTGGGATGGTACACACGATTGTGGCCCCGATTGAAAGAACCAAGCTTTTGTTGCAGACTCAAGAGAGCAATCTCGCCATTCTTGGCGGCGGACGTACCAGATTCAAGGGCATGCTTGATTGTCTCGCCCGTACGGTCAGAGAAGAAGGCATTCTTTCTCTTTGGAGAGGCAATGGCAGCAGCGTTCTTCGATATTACCCTTCTGTCGCTCTCAATTTTTCCCTCAAGGTACGAACGCTTCCACTTCTTTTTAGAGATTTGCTTTTTTTTTTTTGTATTGGGTTTTGATCACTGTGAGTCTCGAATGGGACTGATGGGAATTTCTCACATTTAGAACTGTTTCTTTCAGATGGGTTTTTTGTTATACCTTGAATTTATGGGTTTGTTGTTACACATGTGAGCAATGAAAAATAGAAAAAATGGATCAAAGAGTGTTCTTGTTTGAACATCTTTTATGTAACTTCTCTCTTATATATTGGCATCTCATGATGGCCTGTAATGCAGTGTTGATGCGATAGGAACTTGAATGGGCTTTTATGTAGTTTATAGCAAATTAGATTGCCTTGAGGGAGTTTGTTGGCACAATAACTATGACTTTGCTGGAGCTTGTTAGGAGGTGTGGGGTTCAATTATCTGATTAATTCCTAAAAAGAATCCATCTTCTTGGAGTGCTTCTTCTCTATACTTGCCTGCTAGCTATCAGGGAAAATATTATGGAGAAAGGAAAGTGGAGAACTTGATTCATCGACTCTGTTAAACATTCGTGCCTGCCTTAGTACTAACCAATCCATCATTAGTGAGGACTTTTTTGTCTGGTGTAAAGTTTACAATATGGTTTTCAATTATTGTTATATGAGACAATATTTGGACATATCTGGTTGAGAGTGAGCACAGTGTAGATGAGGGGTTTGGTTCAGCGAGCATGATGTTCAGTAGGAAAGGGGCTTTTCCAAAAGGAAGAGGGAAAGGTTGCAATGCTATTCATGTTCCCTTACTTTTAAGGTATTAAATGGTCTTTAGGTCAACATTTGGCATGGTTTTGTTATGTCTGGGAACAGAATTAGGGTGTCAATGTTGAGAATGAATGGTAATGGTGGATTTCACTCCAAGAAATGATGATAACTAATTGAATGACTTCCTTAAAATGTGCGGAGTGCTTTGAGGCACATATAATTAATAAATGTACCTACCTTGCAACAAAACTAGAGATGAGAGGGGCGATTATGAATATTTTGAGTCGACAAATATATCCATATTAGAATAACAAGCATGATGTAGGACAACACAAGGTGGGCTGTTTCCTGGTGGGCTGTTTCCTAGGATTGTAGTGGGCTTTAGATTGTAAGAAAGAGGTTTTAGAAAGAGAAAATAAATTTTTTTTTGCTGTAATTTTTGAGAATTTAGAGAGGTAAACTAGGAGATATCTTGTCAAAGAGCACAAGTCATGTCATTAACCACAATATGAATTGTTTGTAGGAGTGTGAAAATGGTTATGAACAATAACCAAGATCTACAGTAGAAAGCCAAAAATGTGGGATTCTCTTAATTGCAGTAAAGAAGATAAGGAGGAAATTTTCCCCCAAAGGGAGAGGTCTTGAGTGCAGACACTAAGTCTTGTAATTTTGGCGTGGGAGGCTGCCCTTCTCCTGAACAAGGGAAATATTAGAAAAAGAAAAAGTATTTATGAAATTTTAACTCCAGGAGATCGAGACTTTTTGAAGTTTAATCAGATGAAACTGTGTATGGGTTTCTTATAACCTGTGTCCCTGATTGCATATTATCTGTCCTTGATAATGTTTTTGTTATATGTAAAGCTAGGATGGCAGAAATTACTGGCAGCATTTATTAGGAGACTAAGTGACATGGGTAAGCATTAGGCTCAGATCAGATGGGCATCTAAGTAGCATCACAACATATGACTTGTTAAAAACATATATTTATCCAAAGGTTCTTTTACATGATTTAAGGAAATCTATGAGTACAAATCTGAGACAATAAGTAAACTGATAATACCTTTTTGAATTTGTTTGCTACGGTGGTAGATGGAATAGCTCTAAGTAATATATGAAGATTTCATAGTGATCATATCATGTAGTGCATGGTCCTTATAAACTAATTTCTTTTACAGGATCTTTATAGAAACGTTTTAAGAAGTGGAAATTCTCAAGATGGTCATTTTCTGTCTGGTGCATCTGCCAATTTCATTGCTGGAGCTGCTGCTGGTTGTACAACATTGATTTTAATATACCCACTTGATATTGCACATACCCGACTTGCTGCTGACATTGGTAGAAACAACGTCCGCCAATTTCGAGGCATCTACCATTTCCTGGCTACGATTCGGCAAAAGGATGGTATTCAAGGGGTTTACCGAGGGCTTCCTGCCTCTATACAGGGGATGGTCATTCACAGGGGCCTTTATTTTGGAGGCTTTGATACTATAAAAGAGATTTTGTCTGAAGAATCTAAAGAAACTGAGTTGCCATTGTGGAAGCGTTGGGTAGTAGCCCAGGCAGTGACTACCTCAGCTGGATTGTTGTCATATCCACTGGATACAGTTCGGAGGCGGATGATGATGCAGTCTGGCATGGAACAGCGGATGTACAATAACACTCTGGACTGCTGGAGGAAGATATATAGAACGGAGGGGGTGGCTTCATTTTATCGTGGTGCAGTTTCGAACATGTTCAGGAGTACCGGAGCTGCTGCCATCTTGGTTTTGTACGATGAGGTCAAGAAGTTCATGAAATGGGATGGATTATAGCAGGAAACCATTTTTCCCTGAGCTCTTCATCATCATAACAAAAAGGATTAGAGTAGTAGGCTAGAATGAAGAATTGGGAATTACACAGGAAGATTTTGTAAAGTTCAACAGAGTTTGATATTGTAATTTTGTAGCGGGCAGTGATGACATTCATTTTTGCCATGCTGCTCTATCTTTAAGGCTCTGGCAATTTATGCACTGATTTTTTGTTGAAAAAAAAATAAAAAAGTGACATGTTGGCAAAAATATATGCCAAAGTATATATGTTGCCATTATCAGCTTTTCTTTCTGTTGGCATCGTTTTAGTTTTCATTTTGTCCAGCAATTTGATATATTATGTTGTAAATTACACAAATGTCCTGATGCTGATGCTGTGATCGTCACTGATAAACTCTGTTAATCCGTGGGACTCAAACATATTTTCTATTTATTTGATATAATTTTTTTAATCTGAATTTTATATTTGGAAATTGAAAAACTACGGGCTAAGCATCTTTAACTTTCATTAAAATCAAACATTAAAGGTAACAATTTTCATATGAGTTAAAAGGCTGATCTTCGAGACTGAAAATTAAAAGAATATGTTGTTAATATAAAAATGAATAGAAAATAGAGGTTGAGATCGGAGAAGAGACATGCAAGTGGAAGCCCATAAAGAAATATAAAACAAAAGGGTTAATAGACTGGTAAAGTACCTAAAGACTAGGACAAAGTGGTAACCTAAAACCCCACCATTAAGGAACTATCGATCACTAATACTCCATTATTTCATAAAATATGAACAAAAAAGATTGGTTTTTTTTTTTTTCTTAACATTATGATAGGTTTTTTGGAGAGTTTCAATTTAAAATGTTATAAATTGTTGAATGTTGTGGGCTACTAAGAGAATCAGAGGGAGATTCTTGTGACGTAGGGGAGTAAAGATTCTACATGGCAGGGTCCACATTCCACACCAATACACCATGGAGTCAATCAAACCCACTGCATGTGTGCCACGTATTATTATCGATTAAAGAAAAATTAAAGGCGGACACGCACTCTTGTTTGTGCCATTGTGGGTTTTTGTGGTGGTGGTTAATGGTTTTTGCTCTCATCACGGTCCTCACTAATTAAGCTGTCTTTTCCAAAGACAAAGGAAAATTTGGGCCCCATATTTGATAGTGATTTGGAATTAACCCTCTTCATTATCACCTTTCACATCCCATCATTCATTCCCTGATTAGGAATAAAATTTATGGCCACAAACTCTTAATCCAATTGGTTTTTATAGTTATTTTATTTTTGCCATGGTTAGAATTATGATCTTTATTTGACACATTTTAATCGTAACAAAATACATTTAAAACCAACAATCTTATACATTTTAGGCAAATCGCATAATAATTTCTAATTTTACTAATAAAGAGGTCGGTCCATGCTGGGGTAAAGTGATTAGGTATTAATTTATGGTGGCAGAAGTGATGGTGAAATGGTTTGTCAGGTGGGCAACCACACCCATGGATACTGTCTCAAGGCATTGCGACAAATTTGCCTTCAATTTCATATCATATGAATCATTTATCTCTCACTCTTGAATCACATCAAATAATTTCATTATTGCCAACCTGTTATAGCCTGATTTTATTTTTCAAAAATAACAACAATTTTCTGGGTGAAAAGGATAACAAGAATATCTAAAACACTCTCTCAAATATCGCATTAGTCTTGCATGTACATCGTCCACTACTTATAGAATGCATCTTTGGTCTAAGCAATAGTAGGTGGAGGAACCTTTTCGGAATATCTAACAGTAGAGCACCATTCAAAGCTTGTTGTCTTGGTCACCAAGTAATCCAAAACGAATTTTACTTCCCTGTTTTTGGAATTTTAGAAATATTGTTGTTTGTACCGTTCATCAAATCATATAAATTCAATAATTTATTATTTTTAAACATACTAATCTTTACAATAAGCCTTAAATTTTTTAATTACATAATAAGTAAATTAAATTTGATAAAAGATACTAACGACACCTTCATTAAAAACAGAGAAATTGGATTCATCTGAAACCTATTCCTTAACCAAGATCATGATGTTGATAGTCAAAAGAGAATTTAAACCCAAGATTAGTGACACTTAACCCAAGTAGTACCAGTCACTCACTCACTCACTCGGTACAACTGCATGTACAATTGTAGAAGCTACTACCAAATTTGGAATAAAAAGAGAGAATATACTCAAATTCAACGGCCTCGATTGCTCAATAATTGCAAGTGGGACCCATCGTTCTAACCATTTATATCAAAATGCTCAGAAGTACCCCCTTTTTTTTTTTTTTCTGAAGGACAAATTTCCAAGCTATAATATAAACATACATCGCATTGGAAGAAGTCCACAAATCGGATGGTTGGATGATGGGAGAGAGGCGAGCCGGGTGGGACCCAATTCCACTGACTGAGTGACTGACTGCTTTGGAAACTAGATCGGGTCGTTGGACGTAGAGCAGAGCAGAAGCGATGTACGTAATGAAGAAGCAAGAACATGTCCCGTGTACGACACAGCGAGTATTAGGCAAAGCAAAGCAACTAAGCAAAGGGGATCGATATCTTCAACTACAAGTCTTGTTCAACAATTCTGCTCCTAATTTTAAAACAATAGCCCCCAGATTGGGGTCAAAAATTACAAATATAATCTATATATAGGTAGAAATATAATTTTTATAACTTTTGGTTGTTCATAGTTTCATACCCAGACCCAGAGGGCACCATACCAACTTGGATAAGTTTAGGGACCAGGTGCCCGCTGAGGTGGAGAGCCACGAGGGACTCCAGGCCACCGACGCACGTGCCGCCGATGAAAACGGCTGGGGGAGAGTTGCTGGGATGGTCGAGGTCGGGGAGGGCGGCGATCTCGTCGTCGTCCAATTCGATGACGGTTGGGTGGACTCCGATGGTGGCCAGGAGCTTCTTCATGACGTGGCACATGCAGCAGGCGTTGCGGCTGAAGATGATGACCGGATGCTCCGAGATGAGGCGGCGGATTCGGGTCTCGGCGGATTCAGCCACGTCGATGGAGAGGGAAGTGGTGGTGGTGGTCGCGGAGGAGGAGGACGTGGTGGGTGGGGGTGCTGGTGCTGGGGATGGAGAGAGGCCGAGATGGACGACGTCGTTTGAGCAACGCCGTAGGCCTTGCATCGCAGGAAAATTCAACGGAAGATAAGGAGGACGTGAATTAGATTGAGAGACAGAGAGAGGGGGGGATGGCCGTGGCGGTGATGTCAACGGAAGAGAGGGAAGGTTGCAAAGGGAAATGAATGGGTTGGTGAGTGTGAGAGAGAGTTTGGGGGTATTGTGGGAGATTTTATAAATAAGGAAGAGGGGCCGGGTGTGCTTGCTTACATCACAATGTACTGTGTTTACATAGTTCTTTAGAATCGAAGCTTTGGAGCAAAATTCCATGCCCACGCGCAATGAAAATTAAAGAATTACAATCAATGCTTTTTCTCTTTATTTTATTTTATTTTTAAATGAAAATTTGAAGTCAAAATTCTCTTCTTAAAAATTAAAGAATTATTTAGTTCACATAATAAGAATTGGTTTCATAGGCTACTCAAGTTAGTGATGTGTAAACATGCGTAAACACTAATATTAACACACATAAATAAATCTAAATCTAATTAATATCATAATAAAAATAATAATATCTAACTCAAAATTAATTACTTAAAAGATACAATTAAGACATTTATAAATACTTACACACATTATAATTTACAAGCTATATCTTTTTTTTTTGTGCTGAGAAATTTTGTCCTCAACACTAATTAATATCAGAAAAATCTCTTTTTGTCTTGGGATGTTTCTCCCTAATGTTATCAAAAAAAAAGGAAAAAAAAAAGAAATAAGGAGTGGGATTACTCACGAACGAATGATTGGTAGATGGNGAATGATGGGTAGATGGAAGTGCACGAGCTGAAGAAGCGCGTGAGAATGATAGGTATTACGATATAATACGGCAGTTCGGAAATACTGGATATTGCCGGTGGATCAGCGTGGAGCAGTCACATGGGGGAGTGATGGTCTTAGTAGTAAATGACGGTGACGTCAGATTGACTTCGACGTGGAACGGTAAGATTGAACCTTGACGTAACAAAAAGCTAAAGCCCCAGTGTAATTAAAAGAGTAGGACAGGGTCAGCTGACGTGGACTGTGGTGTTGGGCCCCACTCCCACCCGTGACATAATCATGGGAGCTAAATAACACTTTCTTCGTCATCGTGACGTTCCCCTGTAGACACGTGGCCTTGTCTTCTGCTTTCCTTCAGGCATGGAGATCGTGGGCTTCGGAGATGAGTGAGAGGGCCCAGCATTAACATACTTTTGATTCTGCATGGCCAGGCCAATGAGAGCGGGCCACGTAGTTTGCCTATAAGCTGACGATGTGGTGGACGAGGGTGACCTTGTGGGATGTGGTCCCCACCATCATGAATTAAGTCTTGGAGTTGTGAAAGGTGCACCGTTGATGGTGGTAAATATGGTGTCTGCCATGTGTTTTAAGATGAGCAAGGGATTGCATCACACGTTGGAGTGGCCCACATCCTCCTACAAATTACAGTTTCAGCTTCTTCTTAATGTGAACCTTTTGTGATTAATTTCTCAAAATAAAACAAATGGGGTCCATAATATATATAATATAATCATAAAAATAAGCCATATTGATTATTGACCATTCTAAGAGGGCTTGCTTTTAGAGTTCTACCTATATTTGTAAGGATAATAACGTTTTATGGGGTTTAGTGTTTACCCATGTATGCTTATAAGGTGAAAAACTTGAGTCAGCGTGCTTCTCATCACAATTAATAATTGAATGTGGTAAGACTTTTAACATTTACATCACTTGTACTTACAAAATATAACGTAATTTGAGTGATAATTATATGATGAAAACATCTAATTATTTTTGATGAGATTCAGAACAAATTTATCTGATCATTTGAGACTTACAATTCACAATAATGTGATTCACATAAGGGTCGATATCATCTCCATCTAGAGATGGGGCAAAATGGAAATTTCCATCACAATACTTTGACCTCCCACACCTTGTTGCATCAGTTCAAAACAAAGAGAATCGAATTCACTACTTTTGATTTTTATTTATATATTTCATGGCATTATAGGATTCTATTTTAATGTTGAAGTGCTAATCTTTTGTAGTTATTACATTTCTCCATTTGAAATCTAGATTAAGAAGGAAACATGTTACTCTCAAAAAAGAGGAAACATGTCAACTTGGACAAATAAAATCAGTTGATGTTGATGCAAGATGCATATCTAGCTAGCCTTTTTTTTAAGATACAATACAAGCGAGGGTAATTAATTTTGATGTGACTTGTGACTTGAGAGCATGGCAATATATATATGATCTTGAAACTCATTCAGTGCCATTGGTGTACTTGTGCTCCATATATCTTCCCATTTTATAAGGTATATGTAGTTTGCCCTTTTGAAAAAAATATTATGAATACACGTTTCTTTTGATTGTGACATACAAGATTTTATATATGATTAGTATAATTTAATAGTGGCAAGTAGTTCTTTTTAACTAGAAAAATAAAAATAAAAATAAATGGTGAGTGGAAAAGAGCCTACCTTAACTTTCTTTATTATTAGGTGAATGAAGTAATATTTTTTTATTATATGGAAGGGAATTGAAACACTATTGATATGAAATAACTCATTTTTATTCCTTGAACTAACTCAAAGACATAAATGAAACACTATTGATATGAAATAAACAGGACATACATACATACATGCATGCCACGACGATTATGGGTCACACCTAGTCATTGATTTTTGTTGACCTTGTTTTGGTTTACCAGAAACCCATATTGCTGGTTTGAAAGTGAAGATTTTCTTGACAAAGAAGCAAACAAGCAAAGTGATGGTCAGAAATTCACAATAAAATGGAAGCGTGGACCAAATAGAAGTGCTTTTTGGGGTCACCATGATCATCAGATAGATGAAGTAGGTCAAATCTGAAAAGCCAAATCCCATACGATGGTGATCGTCACTAGGTCATCAGCATCAGCTGATCTCTCAAAAATGGGTCAATTAATGGACGAAATCTTAAGTCCAATTGACAGAGGGAGGCCAGAGATCACAGAAAGAGCCAGTCCGATCCTCTTGTCTCCAATATGTCCAAAGCAAAATAAAAGTCTATATTACAAGTTGTCGATGCCACACAATCGGCAAAAACTGCTATGCGTGCCAGGTCCAGACTCAAATTCATTACATGCAGAATTTTAGTTTTCTCTTTTCTTTTTTTTTCTTAAACAATTTTTCTATTAAATAAAAATAGAAAATGAAGATTTCCAACTGTTAACAACATAAAATAAGAATATTATTTATTATTACGACGTACTAGTATAATTATATTGAAAATAATTGAAGTCTTAATCG
Organism: Purshia tridentata; assembly: GCA_003254885.1. Lineage (NCBI taxonomy): Eukaryota > Viridiplantae > Streptophyta > Magnoliopsida > Rosales > Rosaceae > Purshia > Purshia tridentata. The sequence goes on along the minus strand of QANT01007069.1, from coordinate 666 downwards.
ATCTTAATTTTGACTTTTTTTTTTTAATCTTTTTGGGTGATCACTTTGGAGTTTGGAGCAGCTAAAGGGCTTGGTTGCCGACCCTTTATTTAAGTATCGAAAGTAAAGAAAAGCAATGTTGGGGACCTAGAAATCATGTAGATTACCAATAGTGGACACCAAAATGAGGTCACCACCTTCAGTACCTGACTTGGTGTGTTATTAGAAAAGCCATGACGACACAACCTCTCTCTCTCTCTCTCTCACATATAATTAATGGTATATTGAGTGTTGACAACTTGATCGATGACACTATTGGTGGGCTCCAATGACAAAGAGGCTCGTTTTCTTTACCAATTAAACACGTAATGCTTCTTGCTTCACATTCTTCCACAATCACTACTAGCGCCATACAACATTTCATATATTAAATATTAATGCATTGTACGTATCTTATATATTTTTCTTAATTAAATTCAACTCCCCCATCTAGGGGTCACCAAAAAGTCCAAGGCTCGAAGCCCACTCGAAGCCCGTCCGACCCATTGGGCCTGAAGTTCGATTAGGCTCGAAATTTGGGCCGGTCCGACCCGGCCCGAAAGTCTCTTGAACGGGCTTTGGGCCATCCCCTTGAAGCCCAAAGTCAAGCCCGTTTAGGCCCGCTCGAAGCCCGGCCCAAAGCCCGAA